>APFE030571077.1:138693-213271 GCA_000404065.3 Pinus taeda
GAAGAAGCCAAGTACACATCCCCACCTTCATCTGAGGTGGTTTTCGCCTCTGCAGAAGGACCATCATCAGATCCCTTTCCTTTATCAGGAGCTTTAGATTTACACTCCCTCTTGAAGTGCCCTTCCTTTCCACATTTCCAGCACACCACCTTTGTAGGTTTTCCTGGAGATTTAGATCTCCCTCTAGATTTAGATCTCCCACTCGATGACTTATTTTTGTTTCTGTTCTGGGACCGTCCTCGTACAGGCAAGGCATCACCATTCTGGTTGTCCATATTTTTCCGTCTCATCTCCTCCGTCAGCAAGGCTGAGACTATTTCATCAAACTACAAAGCAGTTGCATTGCTACCTATTGCAATAACCAGACTGTCCCACGAGTCTGGTAGAGAACACAACAAACTGATGCACTTATCTTCATTTGAAATTGTAATATCAACAGATAATAACTGACTTACCACAGTATTAAACGCATTTAGATGCTCTGTCGATGAGTCTCCATCTTTCATCCTCAGGCTATACAGCTTTTTCCGCAGGAACAGTTTATTCACCAGAGACTTAGATTAGTACAAAGTCCCTAACTTGTCCCATAAAGCCTTCGCCGTAGCTTCCCCTAATACATTCAACAATACTGAATCTGAGACACACAATCGTATTGTGCTCTTTGCCTTCCGATCCAACTTCTTCCATTCTTCATCGGTCACTACCGTTGGTTTAGTACCCGGATCTACCGCGATCCACTGATCTTTATCCACCAACAGATCCTCCATCTCGAGTTTCCACAACTCAAAACTCTGACCATTGAACTTCTCAATCTCTATCTTTCCGCTGCTCCCCATCTTCTTTCACCACCAGAATCAATCTCGCAGATCTCCCACTGAACAGGGTCTACCATAGGCCCGAGCGAAACCCCTCAGAAACAAAGGTGTCCCCTTGAAGCCAAAACAACTCTGATACCAAATGTAGGTTTTAACTCCGTACAAAAATTACTTGCATACGAATTCTAAATCACAGGAAAAATAAAAATGCGAGAGCATAACACTAAAACACATATACACAGAGATTTCCCACTGGATCCCAAAACCGGGACTACCAGCTTGATTTTTCATTATGTTCCTTTCAATGTTACAATACATATTTATAAATGTCGAAGCATCCAATACCATGGACTGAAAAACCATCGCGTCCAAAACCATGGACCGAAAACATAGGTAGGTTCGCCCAACCTAATATAGGGTCCAAAAAAAATTTTCTCGGGGCGCTGCCCCGAACCTCATAGAGGGGGGCTACCCGCCCCCCTATGACCCCCCCTCTACGCAATTGGCACAACGAAGGGTGGGCTCCGGCCCCCCTCTAACCCCCCGGTTCACTACGTAGGTTAGTCGTGGAAAGAATATAACACAACCCAACAATGACTCTATGTGTTTAAGGGAAGTCTCAGCCTATGTCAGCCATTTGCAGTAGCTTGTTGACCTTTTTGAGTTAGCCATCCCTGTATCAATTGTACTTCATGACTTCATCCATACATCATATCATCCTAGTTTGTTCCATGTTGATTGATGGGGGATACATCAAGGCCCTCCTTCGATGGATCTTCTCCTATCAACTTTAGATCATTATCCAGGAGTTTGATCTAGGACCCAGTAGTACCTTAGAGCTTGCAAACTTTAGTGTAAGGCTTCATCATGATTGATAGTGGGTTTACATCATTAGATCTTGATTGGTCGAGTTTAATGGTGTTTGACATGAGCTCATTATTCACACTTGGTGCCCTATACTAGGTACCTTGGCATCCATTTTCCTCATTGATGGATTCCCTCACGTTTGTTACTGGTTTACCTCACTAGTTGGTAATCAAGCGGTTTCTACCATGCTCGACATCAACTCACTTATTCATGTGATGTAGATTCATATCATCAGGGTTATGTCAAAGACCTTTTGTTAGGGACATATCACTCTTATATGGCACCCTTCCCAGGCTGTATTATAGGTATGTATCATTTATGTACTTTAAGGGCTATGCTAAGACTCTTATCTGTCTATCACGTGTCCATAGTCCCACTGATGTATAGTGTGACATAGATCCACATTGTATTTGTTGGTGGCTATGCTCTATCTGTTGAGTCACATGGATCCACTGTGTGTGTATATGTGGACATGTTATAGAATTTCATGTCATGGATCCTTAGTGTAGGTTTCGGTGGCCATGTTCAATATTTATTTATGAATTGAGCATCAGTATGCTTGCCTGGGAGTGTTATCAAAAAAATTGAGACTTCTGTTAGTGTTAGTAAGTTCAACCTATCTCTAGTGATCAAATATGCTCTTACAAGGTGTTTTTAGGGTATCAAGTAAAGGTTTTGTCCTTTCAGTGAATATTCAAATAAAAATTTGGTCACTGGCTATTATGTCTAGGTCATTGTTGCTCCCTTCACTTACTCATGGTATTCATCACTCGTCATGGTCATTGTCTTCTTTGACGTATCATATCTTCATTTAAATGTCTTGGGTCATGAAATGGTTAAATTCCCCATTTTAGGTCTTTGTCTAGGGTTTCACTCCATATGTCATCATGATACCATATGTAAAAACAAAAGCATGTCCATCATGTGAATTAGTGGGTAAAGGGAGTTATCAACTTAGGGAAAACAAAATAAAGGTAAAGGCCATATTTTATTTCAAATAAGACAATGCTACAATACACTACCTCATCTCATCATTCATCAGAAGGACAATTTTTCTTCAAAATATGTTTATGACCAAATGGAGAATAATTTTACAAAAGTGAAAGAGGTTTTTTGTAAATTATAGGTCAGGGAACAAAATCATCCTTTAGTTTATGCACAAGTACTATTATTTGAAAGGAATTACCAAACTACACTTGCTATGGGAGAGTTCTTACACTTCTGGAAAGATTGAATTCAAGACAAATTTTCAGGGATTTGGAGCAGGGGTTGGTAGTCCTTAAGGACTCTATTGTGTATCAAACATCATAATATTTCCAACCATATCAGTTTTAGCCCAAAAAACCTCCAGGAAGGCATTCAAAAGTTCTCTGCAATTTGGAGTTGTGCTTTTGTCAGATACTGTTGGGTTGTGTTATATTCTTTCCACATAGTTAACAGGGGGTTTGAGGGGTACCCGTAACCCCACTTTATGGGGTCCAGGGCAGCGCCCAGGAAAATTTTGGTTTTGGACCCTATGTTATGAGCTGGGCATATCCACCTATGGTTTTGTGCATTGATTTCGCAACGTGTTTTTTTGGATGCGATGGTTTTCGGTCCATGGTATTGGATGCTTCGGCATGTATAAATATGTATTGTAACATTGAAGGAACATAATGAAAAATCAAGCTGGAGTCCGGTTTTTGGATCCGTGGGAAATCTCTGTGTATATGTGTTTTATGTGTTATGCTCTCGCATTTTTATTTTTCCTGTGATTTAGAATTCGTATGCAGGTAATTTCTGTACGAGGTTAAAATCTATAGAGACACCGTACATTTTTGGAGTGACCTTGGGAAAACCATTTTTTCTACCTTCATGAGTGTCCAAATTACATTTTCTAGGTGTCAATATTGTAGTATACTTCAATATCTTTCCAATGAGATATTAAGTTTGAAATTTGAAGTAGTTTAAGGCCTCAAAAAGTGGGTTGGAATATGGGTGCTACACATAGAGAGCATGTGTCGTGTTTCTGGAGGAGGCACTGCATATAGAAGCATTGTTCTGCACTTTCGCACTGCACACCAGTGAAATGCCTTGTGCACAGGAAGAAGTCTCCCAAAAATCATCAAAAATCACTCTAATAAAAACTTCAAGCCTTCATTCCAATTTCTTCATCCTCTAAGCCTCATAAAAAGTAAGTACACTCATTTTCATTCCCTCTCTTCCTTTGGAAAAAAAACAAAATGATTGTGAGTTTAGTCCTCTAGGGTTTTCTATGAGTTTCATGTTTTGAGCTTGAAAATGATCAGTTGGAGCTTTGAAACCATAAAATCACTATCCCTATACCTCTATTTTCACACAACTCATCATCCCCATTCACCAACAAACCATTTCCCTTCATTCCACTTCACCTTGCTACAAACCCTAGCCCTAATCTATCAAATTGGGCATTTTCCCTAGCTAGGACTATGTTTAAATTTCCTAGCTCATCTCCCTCATTCATTTCCATCCATTTAACTTCCTTATGATTCCTTAAACCCTTGTCCATCTCTCAAAATTTCCCTTCTCCCATCTCCCTTACTTAACTCCCTCATTTCACCACTTCAATCACTTTTCACTGTTTTTTCCCTTTGCCTATCATCTAGGGTTTCAAAATTGGAAGGAGAACCTTCACCATCAGAGAAAAGAAAAAATCATAAAGGGGGGAAGATTCTAAGGTGTGAGCCCAAAAATTGCAATAATATCAATTCTTCACCACTCATAAGACGATTCCTTGAAGATATCAACTTTCTAGGCTTTTGTCAAACAGTTGGAAAGGTAAGTTTTCATGAGCAGCTCACTAATTTAATTGCCACCAATCTGAAAGGAGAAAAGGCCACCATTGCAGGGATTGATTTCAAATTCTCAGTTGATGTCATCTCTCTACCACAGGGATAACCAGATGTTGAGGCACATGGCCCACAACTACCAAACCAAAAACAAGATTTGCAACATCAAGTTCAAACAAATGCAAAACAAGCTAAAGGAAACCCTATAAGGAAAATATGAGAAGGAAAACTTGGAGATGATTTATGAGGCATCCATGATAGCATAGTACACCTCATTTAGCACTTTTGGACCAATTTTGGTATTTTTTTTCAGCATTTTAATTTTTGGTGGAATTTGGTGCAAATTCAAGAAAATGCACTAGTTTAAAAAACATAGCGCCTTGGTGTTGCACTTTTTTCTCATAGCTCTAAATGACAAATAGTTTTCATTTTTGGAAATATTATGGCCTCCTCTCAAAATCAATTTCATCACATTTTTCAAATAGGGCTCAAATTTTGAGAAAATTGAGAAAAATGGGTCAAAAATCAACATCCTACCCCTCTTTTTGACAGGTGTTGCGCTTCTAGAGGCACTTTGGGAGAATGAGTTTTTGGAGGCCTTCCCATGGTTAATTTTCAAAAATTGAAGATGTTCTAGAAACTAGACAGACAAGTCTAGTTTACTGGCCTTTAAGATTTCAGTTTTGACTTTAGTAAGAAACCTAAAAATGGCCTCAAATGTGGCACTATGCTTCCGCAATTTGTTGAGATTTTAATTAAAATTTTCACTATGTAATTTCTCAGAGTTTCTAGTTCAATTTGGGTAAAGGTCAAATTGATGATGTAATTTCATAAGTTTGGTTTTTTGATGATGTAATAATGAATAAATTAGCATAATAGTTTTTTTTTTTTTTTTTAATGTTAAATTAGGCCTCACTAATGAAGAGAAACTCAAATCAAAGTCTAAGAGAAGAGTTTTTTTTCAACCTTCTCACTCTCACTTGTTGGTTGAGATATTCTTGGAAACTATTCCACCACTAATGCATTCGACCCCTGAAGGTGGGAAACTATTTATCTTAGTCTATATGTATCATTTTTCTCAGTCACAGAGAAGGGTTGGACATTTGAGGAGAGAACTCTTGTAACTTGTGCTTCAACATTTTCAGGAAATCAAAGAACAGTTGTAGCTATTATCTAGGAATTCATGTGTAGTGAGTTTGTGATCTTGTTTATTCTTTGTTATAGTTTCATATGATAGATATTCATCTCTTGTTTCTATTCATTAGTTTCTTCAGTGAATTTTTCCTAAGTTTATAAGAAAAATTCTTTCCTTAAAGCTTTGTTTTGATGGAATTATCACTATATGTTATTTTCTTTCTTGCTTAATGAATTCATGACATATATGTTCATTAAGTCCTCTTATTTCTTCTGAACACTACACTACATTGAAAAACCCTAAGCCACCACAAAATTGTTTCTACCTTGCTCCTTTATATTTTTGTTGTTGTTACCCTTTGATCTTTTGACCTAATTAAAGTCGAAAGACGGTATGAGTCCGAGATAAATAGTATGCCAAAGATAGTGTCAAAGTTGTTCATGCTTGAGGAATTTACAGCCAACACTCATGTAGCAGAAAGTTATACTTCCCTATGCCTTTCTATGGATCAACAATCAAGTATTCCTTCATATCAAAATGAAAGGAGTACTTGTATTTTTGCTGGATCTCAAGACAAGGTAACATTTCAGAATTTTAAGGATTCTTGCACTCATTTGTTGTAGCCATCTGGGAAGATGAATTTTCTTGTATTTATGGATCATGAGCACATTTTTAGTGGATGCTTGGAGTGGCCTAGCTTTTTTTTTTTCTTCTTGCTCAAGGAAGGTGTGAGTAGGATTCAAGTAAGTAGCCATTTTCTAGATTGATTACAATAGAGGGATCATTACAAATGATTGTATATGCATTTTCAACAGGTTGGCAGTTATCATCAGAATTTTGAAGCCTGAGGATAAAGCCGTAAGGCTTCTATGATCAGTTGTTGTTTTCTTTTTGTTAAAAAGGTTGCAAAGTATGTTTTTCAGTCAATATGTTTTTTATAGTCAAGATAGTCAGTTAGTTAGTCAGTTTTCAGTTTAAGTTTAGTATTTGCATTCTGATTCCATGCCCAATGAACAAGGCTACTAGGTCTACGATGTTTTTGACACCTTCAAGGAGCTACCATCCCCAGCTAGAGCCATTGTTAGTGTTATTCAGTTCAGTCTGTCACTAGTGATAAAATATGCTCTTACAAGGTGTTGTTAGGGTGTCAAGTCAAATTTTTGTCATTTCAATGAATCTTCAAATAAAAATTTGGTCACTAACTGTTGTGTCTAGGTCACTACTGCTCCCTTCACTTACTCATGGTATTCATCACTCATCATGGTCATTGTCTTCTTCGAGGTATCATATGTTCATTTAAATGTCTTGCATCATGAAATGGTTAAATTCCTCATTTTAGGTCATGGTCTAGGATTTCACTCCATGTGTGATCATGATACCATATGTTAAAAAAAAAGCATGTCCATCATGTGAGTCATTGGGTAAAGGAATTTAGCAGTTTAGGGAAAACAAAATAAAGGTAAAGACAATGTTTTATTTCAAATAAGACAATGCTATAGCACACTACCTTGTCGCATAATTTCTCATAAGGACAATTTTGATTCAAAATATGTTTATGACCAAATGGAGAATAGTTTTACAAAAGTGAAAGAGGTATTTGTCAATGATAGATCAAGGAACAAAAACGTCCTTCAATTTATGTACAGGTATTATTATTTGAGAGAAATTCCCAAAATACACTTGCTATGAGAGAGTTGTTACACTTCTGGACAACTTGACTTCAAGACAGTTTTTTAGGGATTTGGAGTAGGTGTTGGTAGTGCTTAAGGAATATTTTTCCAACCATACCAATTTCAGCCCAAAAATCCTCCAGGAAGGTAGTCAAAAGTGCTCTAGAAGTTGGCGCTATGCTTTTGTCAGAGACACCCTGTGTTTTTGGAGTGACCTTGGAAAAATCAAATTTTCTCCCTATTGGAGTGTCCAAATTACATTCTTGAGGTGTCCATATTGTATTAGACTTCAAGATATTTCCAAAGAGCTATTAAGTTTACAATTTGGAGCAGTTTAAGGCCTCCAAAAGCATGTTGGAAGATGGGAACTGCACATAGAGATCTTGCGCTGCGTTTTAGGAGGAGGCGCTACGCGTAGAAGCACTGTGTTGCGCTTTGGCGTTGGGCACTAGTGAACTGCACTACGCACGAGACAAAGTCTCCCAAAAATCATCAAAAATCACTCAAATAAAAAACTCAAGCCTGCATTCGAGTTTATTCATCCTCTAAGCCTCATAAAAAGCAAGTACACTCATTTTCATTCATCTCTTCCTTTGGAAAAACAAACAAAATGATTGTGAGTTTAGCTCTCTAAGGTTTTCTATGAGTTTCATGTTTTGAGCTTGAAAATGATCAGTTGGAGCTTTGAAACCTTAAAATCATTGTCCCTATACCTCTATTTTCACACAATTCATCATCCCCATTCACCAACAAACCATTTCCATCAATTCCACTTCACCTCCCTACAAACCCTAGCCCTATTCTATCAAATTGGGCAGTTTCCTAGCTCATCTCCCTAATTAATTTCCCTTCATTTAACTTCCTTAGAATTCCTAAAAACCCTTTCCATCTCCCAAAATTTCCCTTCTCCCATCTCCCTTCCCTGACTCCCTCATTTCACCACTTCAATCATTTTTCATTGTTTTTTCCCTTTTCCTATCATCTAGGGTTTTAAAAATGGAAGGAGACTCTTCACCATCATAGAAAAGAAAATATCATAAAGTGGGGAATATTATGAGGTATGAGCCCACACATTGAAATAATATCAATTCTTCACCATTCATCAGACAATTCTTTGAATATGTCAATAGCTTAGGCTTTTGTCAAAGAGTGGGAGAGGTAAGTTTTCATGAGCAACTCATTGATTTAATTGCCACCAATCTAAAAGGAGAAAAGGCCACCATTGCAGGGATTTATTTCACATTCTCAATTGATGCCATCTCTCTTTCCATAGGGATAACCAATTGTTCAGGCACATGGCCTACCACCACCAAACGAGAAGAAATATTTGCAACATCAAAGTCAAACAAATGCAAAACAAGCTGAAGGAAACCCCAAAAGGAAAATATGAGAAGGAAAACTTGGAGATGCTTGTTGAGGAATCCATGATAGAATATTACACCTCATCTAGAACTTCTGGACCAATTTTGGGAGTTTTTGGAGCATTTTTAGTTTTTGGTGAAATTTGTTGCAAATTTAGGAAAATTCACTAGTTTCAGATACATAGTGCCTTGGCGTTGCACTTTTTCTTTAGAGATATAAATGACAAATGGTTTGACTTTTTGGAAATATGGTTGCCTCCTCTCAAAAACAATTTCCTCATATTTTCTAAACATCACTTAAATTTTGAGAATAATGAGAAAAAGGGGTCAAAAATCAACATTCTGCCCTCTTTTTGACAAGCACTGCGCTTCTAGAGACACCTTGGGAGAATGCGTTTTTGGAGGCCTTCCCATGGGTCATTTTAAAAAATTAAAGATGTTGTGGAAAGTAGACAGAAAATGCGAGTTTACTAGTCTTTCATATTTAAATTTTTACTTCAGGAAGGAACCTAAAAATGGCCTAAAACTGGGCACTACGCTTCTAGAGACACCTTGGGAGAATGCGTTTTTGGAGGCCTTCCCATGGGTCATTTTAAAAAATTAAAGATTTCGTGGAAAGTAGATAGAAAATGCAAGTTTACCAGTCTTTCATATTTAAATTTTTACTTCAAGAACGAACCTAAAAATGGCCTAAAACTTGGCGTTGCACTTCTGTAGTTTTCTGAGATTTTAATTAAAAATTTCACTGTGTAATTTCTCAAAGTTTCTATTTCGATTTGGGTAAAGGTAAAATTTGATGATGTAATTTAATAAGTTAGATGTTTTTATTATGTATTAATGAATAAATTAGCATAATAGGTTGTTTTTATGTTAAATTAGGACTCATTAATGAAGAGAAACTCAAATCAAAGTCTAAGAGAAGAGTGTTTTCAACCTTCTCACTCTCACTTGTTGGTTGAGATATTCTTGGAAACTATTCCAACACTCATGGATTCAACCTATAAAGGTGAGAAACTATTTATCTTAGTCTATATGTATCATTTTTCTTATTCAGAGAGTAGGGTTGGACATTTGAGGAGAGAACTCTTGTATCTTGTGCTTCAACATTTTCAGGAAATCAAAGAACAATTGTAGATTATTATCTAGGAATTCATGTACAATGAGTTTTTGATCTTGTTTCTTCTCTATTATAGTTTCATATGATAGATATTCATCTCTTGTTTCTATTCATCAGTTTCTTCAGTGGTTTTTTCCTAAGTTTATAAGAATAATTCTTTCCCTAACGTTCTGTTTTGATGGAATTATAATTATATGTTATTTTGTTTCTTTCTTAATGAATTCATGACATAGATGCTCGTTAAGTCCTCTTTTTTATTCTAGAAACTACACTATATTGAAAAACCCTAAGTCATCACAAAAATTCTGCTACCTTGCTCCTTTATATTTTTTCTACTGCCCTTTGATCTTTTGACCTAGTTACCTAGTTTTTATCCCTTGTTCAACATCAAAACCCTAAATTTCCAAACCTATATGAGCCTAGCATATCTAGTCTAAAATCTTTTTATATTCCAGTCAATTCTTTGGCTGTGATCACATAAAGGGAGCCCTGTCTGATTTGGTAGGGCTAGCTATTGAATTACAAGCTTGGTCTGTGGTTACCTCTTTTGATTCCTCTCAGCCTGGGACATTATGGGGGATAACAACTTCAAAAATTGAGTTCCTTCAATAAATATTTGTGGTTTTGGCTCCTTCCTCTCATTTTTAGCTTCGAGTATTATTTTAATGCATTTCGGCCATATGTTCCTCTTTTGACCTTATGCATTAGGGGGCATCTATTATAATCCTATTTTCCACTCCATTATAGTGAGTGAAACCCAATATCAACTTACCTCAGTTGTTTGGCTAAAATGAATTCCTTTTCACCTTTTCTTTTACTTATGTGAGATTTATCCCATGATAAAAGGGTGGAATTACATGATTTATTTATTTGTCATAATTAATTTTCCAAAATATTATAATTATGAGATAGTAATTATTTCATAATTTAGATAATTGAGAAAAAAACTCATAATTGTGAAAAAGGTTTCTAGAGTCTATCATTCCCAAGGAGATCAACTTGACCCACTTGTGTATGAGTTGTCCAGGGGTCTATTATTTTAGAGTTTCATAACTTCTCAAGCCCCTAGGTGTCTAGATACATTCTTCTAGACGATAGAATGAGCCTATATAATCTCACCAATAGGAAAGGGGGGAGAAGGAAGTATCCAAACTATAGCACAATAGATATACTATATGGGGAGAGCAGACCATACTATAGGCTTGAGGAGAGGATCTCCTTTGTTCAAAGGTATACACTTCTATACTTTCATTTATATGGTTAATACAAAACTATGTTCCTTCCCCTTATATTAGTTTTGTAGTAATTTATTGTGTGATTTCTAGATGTTTTGAGTTGACAATATTCTATGGAAGATCACTTATCGTCTTTGTTTGGTCATGTTTGTGAGTAAGCTTTGGATGGGGAGTGGTTGGAAGAGATCACTTTATTGGAGTGCAAATATTCTGCATCGGGCTCAAAACCCTTCACCAACCTACGAGGAGAAAATGTACTTGATCACACTTTTTACCATTAGAAATTGAGTTGAAAATTGATGCATGACCATCTAGATTGGGGATTGTTATTAGATTTTCGTAGACATTCTTTTTTGTTTTTTGGTGATCTCAATTGGGCATGAGATCACAAAGAAATAACTTATTGCATAATTAAATGCAACAAATATAGAACAATACATGCAATGACGAAGGAGATAATTAATGTTGTACCTTAAGAAACCAATTTCCTGGCCGTGGAGAAATTGTGCTTAAGACATTAATGATTATTGTTTGTTGTGTTCCCAAATGAAGGACCTGGAATACTTGGTCTTTAGCCCTTAATACATGTACGACCAGAACATCTTAGAATGCCATTTGTTGCTAGATATAAATGATGAATGAAGAAAGCTTGAAGGAGAAGCTAAAGATAATATGTTCCTTAACATAGAACCTACTATCCGTCACTTAGAAGAATTATGAAAATGAGCACTGAGTCATTGACAATATGCTTCTTAACACAAAAACTACTATCTAGGACCCTTGGAGAATTAAAGATAATATGCTACCTTACATAGGAACTATTATCTATAACTTAGAAAGGAGGGTGAAAACTTCAAGTATAGGAGCACTCTTTTAAGGAATGTTAACTTTATCTACATAAGCAAATAAAGACCTACAACTTCATTACGATACTTGAAAGAGGAAAACATAAGATGGCACATGACAGAGAAGGTTACAAAATTATACCCAACAATTCATGGAAACTTTTGATTCTTTCATTAATAAATAGTTATATAAGGAATACATTGGCCTAGACTCCGGGTTCTCCAAAATTCCAACCACCCCCCCCTTCTCTGTAAATTTTCCTCGTCTTATACATTGTGAAAAAGATACTGATCTCTGAAATTGCCAAACTACTAAATTGTTTCCCTAACTATCTAAATTAACAATTATTACAGGATTTTACAAAGGGTAAGAGACACCTCAAAGAACATGAAATAACATAAACATAACTGAATTTAGAAGAGCATGATAATCGCTGGCATGCTCTATTAATTGGCTATTGATTTCTTCTGTTTATGCCTTAATAATGATTAATCCACTTTAACCATAATAAACAGTGCTTGACCCCGACTTGTGCATAAATCCTAACTTACGCATGTATCGAGCATTTGAAAACATGCCCAACTACCTTCCTCTTCAAATTCGGCTTTAACGCTGATTTTCCTTTTACACAAAAAAATTAATACAAACCTTTGATTATTATGGAACTCAAAAATATCGGGTCCGGATCACCGTCGCAAATCGCAATCGACATAAGTCATATACATATATAAATGTTATGCAATGATCATGGACTCGACAGGAGAATTAAACATAATATATGTAATATCGGGTTCGGCTTATCACAAATTGTAATCCTTCAATTAATGTTATTAACCCTTCGATTATGCTTTATGCCGCATATATATATCTAAGTTCCACTTATAATTGGGTTTAACTCATAGCCCTTCATATCTGAATTGTATTTCTATCATAACCCTTTATAATGGAATACATATAAAAATGCTTAATCATACCTTTTTCTGCCTTTTCCAAGGCCTTTTCACAGTTTTCAAGATACACCTTTATCGCAAACAAGAATTAGTGATTCCTAATAATTCATATAACTGCGCGCTGCACTTTTTGCGATTGTGATCTAATCACATCGCTAACACATATATATGTAATGGGACTCGCTCCATATAACTATTTATATTGCGATTTGACTTGATCACATGAGTAAATTATTTAACAATTGTTTCCTTTATGATTCTAATATATAATAAATAAAATGCTTCATTTTTTTTAGACTTTGCAAATAAGAGAGCCTCATTAAGGTTGAACCTCTGCAATCATTTTTAGACCACACATTGTGATAAAAATGAATAATAAGCTTAAACACAATATAAGCTACAACATCTGGCTCCAACTGGGGATAGTGATTTTGCCACAGAAGCACTAAGAACCATAGATTAGTGCCTTATCCATTGGGCATGGAGTCATATATTGCTTCACCAAGCTTAACTGTGTGAAAATTTTGTATAGTGATCCCACGCCATATCTGCAACGACAAGATTCTTTCACTTTGATAGAAAAATGTTGAGAATCATAGATCAATGGCCTTAGTTGGGCATGGAGTCCAAAAACTATGAAAACCTTGAAATTTGACAAACTGAAACTTGACATTCTTGAAGTATGAAACCTATGCAAACTGATTTCCAATTGGGAAAATCACCCTTATTCATCAACTAATGATTAAACTGAAGAATTGAAATTGGAAACCAAATGCTCAACACCTGAGCTTATTTATATACAAGTTCCTACATATGTACATGATTGATCTCCATCAAGTGAAGTCAATGAACCATTCTACCAATGAATCTTGAAAATGCAATTCATCTTGAACAAAAAATAAATTATGTATAAGGGCAGCTCACAACAAAATTTAGAAATATATCCACAAGGTAAGATGTGTAGACTGTTGATAAATTCCTCCATGTAATCTACCACAGGATCTTGAAAAGTATAAGAAGAAATATGTTCTTGATCAACTCCAAAAAAGAAATTCTCAATGTATGAAGGTTTCTGCTCTAATAAACCTTCTGTTGGGATAATATGTTCAACAGAACAATCAACAATATCTTTAAGAAACTGATCTATGTCACTTTTATGTCTCCACTTTTCATCTCTAAGCTTTGATTGAAGGTAATTTGTAATTATAGCCTTAGGAAGAAAAATAAAATTTTTGACATGACTATATGACATATGGTCAACTTCAAACAGATTGTTTACCCATGATCCATGGGCACCCTTATGTTCTTCAATGCAATGATATACAATCTCTTTATCAACTTTCTTTTTACATGAGATAGCCTCTTTTGCTATGATAATTGTAGGTCCCTCGTTCCGCACAGTTCTCTCCTCGTGTAGCTCTTCAACCCGGGTAATGTAATTTATAGTCTCCCACCTCCTTTCAGCTGCTTGGAATGCCAAGACTATTCTTCCCCCATATAGTCACCTAGCGGGATCACCAGTGTATGGCTTCAATCGACTGCCATTCACTTTCCCTAGGAATGGTTCTCCATTGAATTTAACCAGCTAAACTACTCCACCATTGGTAGTCTCCTTGATGACATATGGCCCTAGCCAGTGCATCCTAAATTTCCTTGGAAATTTATCAAATTTACTATCATATAACAAGACCACATCATTTACCTTGAAGGTGCGCAGTTTAATGTGCCGATCGTGCCATGCCTTTTCGCGCTCCTTTTGAACTTGTTAATGAAATCCAGCTAGAAATCGGTCCTCCTCGGACTCTGCTAGCTGCACGAACCTCTCTTCCAGGGATCCACGGTCTGCCATTCCTGTGAGTGCCACTATGCATAGACTAGGTACAATGTATTCCATTGGCATCACAGCTTCTACACCATGCATGATTCTGAAAGGCGTTTCCCTAGTCAGCTTCTTGCAAGTTGTTCTATAAGACCGTAGCATCACGGGTACATGCACATCATAGTCATTTCACTGAGAATTGTAGACCTTCATCAGTGTGCTCTCCAGTATCTTATTGAATGCTTCCACCGTTGTTGGGCGTGCAATCCCCCCAAGGCATGTTTTGGGGCTTAAAGCCCAAGTTTCGACAAAGTCCATTGTAAAGACTCTGCGATTTGTGGGCACAGAGTGCGAAGTCATAATAGAGTCATAGGGTTGTCCACCCTTGTTTTTGTAATGTAATGTTGGTTTGAAAGATCTATCCATGGTCCACAGACCAAGGCATTGTATAAATAGAGCAAGGCTCTAAGTGTAGAAGATAGCTAAGTGAATCTAATAATGGATATAAGGAATTGATGAAGCATTGAGTTGAAGTGTAAGTTGTATCTTTGGGTTGTAGAGTAGGAGAAGGCTCTATAGCTGAGTGCGTAGAGGCCTAGTAGTCCACAAAAAAGTGCGCGGACCCCTACAGCTAAGTGCATAGGGTAGGTTTAGTCTGTAACCGTTGGAAGCATTAATAAAGAGAAGTTTTACCATATTTCTATGCATCTTTTCCTATGTTATGTATTATTGGGTATGAATTGCAAGTTTACTATTTATTTATTGTGCACACTCATATGAATATGCTGAATAAGTAATTATAACATGAGGCATCCGTTTACATGAAGATAGATAACTCGTATAAGAAGATAAGTAAGATCTTGTGTGTGATTTAGGGAAATAGTATAGATCGCTGCTCTAGCAGCGTGAAATCCCCACAACCCCTGGTTAGGGCTGCACGGAGGCAAATATATCAGGGCACGAAGGACAGAGAAGTGCACGAAGTAACCTTTGCGAGGGGACTCATAGTTGGAACAAATAAACCCCTCAGACATCTCCAAGGTGCAGAAACCTAGTTCCAAAAGCCCCAATACTACCTTGGGTGAGACCTCAATCTGGGCTCTGCGGACTGTTGCCGAAAGGGCCAGTAGTACAGGGATTTGTTTGGCTAATTAACTCCGAACCTGGGCTAAGCCATAACAAGCCAACAAATGGTTTCATTTCCAGGACCGGGATCTGTATATAGATGTCGGATGTCGTATCACTGGAATCCAACTAAGAAATAAAATGAAGATTGGTTGGATTGGAAGATTCATGAGTTCATGGTGTAGGAGAACAAGAATCCACGACTCTCAAAAGAAGAGTGGTTAGGCTATTACCTGTACACATAGATACATGAAATTTTCTTTGCATCTTTCCCTACTGAGCTGGACGAGTGGATCGTGAAGCTAGCAGATAGTCAAGGAAGGTGCAAGCTCGATAGTCCTATTGTGTAGACCTGAGAGTTGGTGTGCATATTGGAAGTATTGGAGGATAAGATATCATGCACTGTTGATCATTGGCTCAACTGATTTATAGGAGGATTCATCACTGAGTTCATGGTAGATAGTTTAGTCAGCTATAGTGAGGCAGAGCGACACTTCCTCAAAGGACCGTGAGGTAAGTACATTAAATATTTGAACACTTGGATTAAAATGTTACTGTGTGAAAAGTAAGTCATGCGAATACATTGATGTTTGGGGCTACACAAAGTGGGAGGATTTGCAGAGATGAAGGTAGTACAAAACTAGAAACTAGCTCCTTGATTTCACCTCTGTGAGGGGATGAGGAAGAGGACACGAAGGTCTCACCAAGAAGTGCAATCAATTTGATAACGCAGAGGATTTTTCTTATACCACCCCCACCCACACCACCGCCAGTTTCACCATCTTCACCCCCATCTTCACCCATACCACCTCTGCCACCACCGCAAGTCAATATGTCAAGCGCGATAAAGTTGCTAGTGTTCAAGGGAGTAGGAAATGAAGATCCAGACCAGTTTTGGTTTGTGATAAAAGCTATATGTGAAGCGCAAGGAGTTACAGATGACAATAAAAAAAAAGCAACATTGGTCAGTGCTCTGTAAGATC
Source organism: Pinus taeda (assembly GCA_000404065.3). Classification (NCBI taxonomy): domain Eukaryota; kingdom Viridiplantae; phylum Streptophyta; class Pinopsida; order Pinales; family Pinaceae; genus Pinus; species Pinus taeda. Next base: position 155,424 of record APFE030571077.1, read on the forward strand.
GCGCATTGACCTGGTATATCAAGCATTCTAATGACAATCCGAATGTGGGGATCGCCAACATCCAAACTGCGCTGAACGAAGAATTTAATAGGTCAAAGTCAGAGGCACAGTCGATCATTGGGTTCAAGGAGATCACGATGCTACCAGGCGAGACTCCTTGAAAGTTGGATCAGAGACTGAAGTGCATGATTCATGAAGCTAACATGAATTTGACGGATGGACAACACTGCAAATGGTTTGTAGCATCACTAATGCCAAATTTAAGGAATGCACTATCACAACAGAGGCTAACAACTCAGGCCGAGGCCTTATAGATCACAATGAGGCTGCATGGAACCCTAATACAAGATCCTACCTGGGAGTTCAAGGGATTCATGCACAATTGAAAAACTTGTGCCTTGAGATGTAGAGTTTGAAACAGGACAAAACAGCTCACCTAGAGGTGCGCAATGAGGTATGGTGTGTTAAATGTGAGGGTTAGGGTCATAACAAGGACCACTGCGCAGTGTTCACGAATTACCTCATGGGAGAAGGACTGATGCTGTTGAGACTAGAGGCACAAGCAGGACTGTGCATGACACTGGTGCACAATTTGTCAAATATGAGGAAAACATGCTACGGACAATGGCCATTTGTTGCAGAAGTACACGCAGAATTCACAACAATTGTTTTGTAATTTTTGTAGGTCAGTAGGACATGATGAGTGCACCTATAGAAGTTATGAACTGATGATGGATAGAACACCCACCTACAGAGTTCAAGCTGAAACGCAGCCCCTTGACAAGAACGCAGGGATGGCGCGACCAAATTTCAGGGGCGCGGACGAGGTCGAGGTGGAGGAGGACCTGGAAGAGGTTGCAGACAGCTAATATGTTACAATTGCAGAGGGCCATGACATTATGCTTGTGATTGTAGAAATCCAACTTGCCCATCATGCCTATATTATACATTGCTTGATCATGAGATGAAGGATTGTCCCACACTGATAGCTAGGCTACGCGACAAGGGAGTGTTCCAACCTCCCCCGAATAAGAACATGCAAATATTGAGGTATGAGCTGCACGAGGAAGACCCTAACGTGAACATTATGCTCCGAAGTGGAATTACGACAAGCTATGATAAAGGAAAGCAACCTAAAGATAGTACTTGGGTTCACAAGGATCCGACGAAAGAACTAGAGTTTGATTTGGAGTGCACTAAGGAAACCTTCCTGGAAGCTAGGAAGAGCTTCAATGATGCCTCCATTTCAGGAAGAAAAGATAGACCAGTGGACCCATTGATGCTCATGATGTTCCTGGAACTCATAAATAGATGTGCTGGGACTGCGCCAAGAGAACTCTGCATAATCCGGAAGATTGGAAAGCATGTGACGATGACGGGAAGAGAAATGAGATTGACCATGCATATTGGGGAATATGAGATGGACCAAGTGATTGTAGACCTAGTATTGGATGTGAACATTTTGCCAAAGTAGACATGGGAGCACATGGGAAGGCCTGCACCACAATGGTCTCCTATCCAACTATCCATGGTGAACCAGTAAAAGATCCTACCTATGGGAAGATTGCAGCGAATCACTGTGGATATTGAAGGAGCAAGCACGCTAGCATATTTTGAAGTGATAGAGATTTTTGATGATAGAAATCCCTACCTAGCGCTATTAGGAATAAACTGGGCCACTGACATGAACTGGGTGATAAATCGAAAGAAGCTCAAGATGATTTTTGAGAAAAAGTCTTTGTCTGTAGTTGTACCTTTGGACCATGCAGAAGGATCACGCTACACGGAGCCAGTGTGTGACTATGAAAGTGATGACAACTTGAACTGCATCTACAATATAACTGTGTAAGAGCAAGACTGGGTAAATCCCACCATGGATGAATGAATCTCATGGGAGCGTGAAAGCTCATATACATCGGATTCTGATGAGGAGATAGAGCAATGGAAGAACTGGTTACATGAAGTATGCATGTTGAATTGCAACACGATGACAATATTGTTGCACTACGTATCAACAAAAGTAAGGGATTTGCCTACGTATGATGGGTTAAGTGACGTAGATGACTTCCTGAATAGATTTGAAAGAGAAGTGTCAGAACAACAACATTTCAAGGATTTGAAATGGGTATTGTGCGCTATGCCCATGAGGTGGTGGGGCACGCACCAAGGAAGCTTTGAGAACTGGCGTGAATGCAGGAGAATGATGTGCATGCATTTCGAGAAGCCTCAAATGTGATTAACAAACAAGAAGGGTGGACAGAATGATCTGTGTGCACACCTATCTAGATGGCTATAGGCCTATTCTAAAAACCTACGCAGATGCACATGGACTTCATGTTTGGAAACACAGTCAATATGCATGGGTGGGCAAGGAGATTGCACAACAGATCCCTCCTGTTGAGATGATGAAGTGTGGAAAGAACGACTACAAAGAAGGATATCCACTCAAAAGCCTTTAGTGGAGTGTCCAAAGAACTGAACAGGATATATAATGCATAGCAGAGGGATTGGGACCTGCACGTACTAGTAGTTCTATGGGCTTATAGGACAAAGTGGAAGAAACTGATGGGATAAACACCTCCAAGGCTAGAGTATGGAGGGGACGTTGTTGTCCCAATGGAGTACAATATGCCTAGTCCATGCATAGCAGTGCTGGTATAGATGACAGCTTGTGAAACCTTGGAAGAAGGGATCACACAGTTGAACAAAGCATAATGCTTGGGACCTGAGGAAGAAATCCAACAGGATGATATTAGGCTCGAATAACTTACGAAAGAAAGGGTGGGATTAAGGGAGAAAAGCGCTCTGGTGGAAGCGGAAGTCAAGAAGCAGGAGGATGAAATAAAGAAGGATTTTCTCGATAAGTAAACCAGGGTGATAAAACAGGGTGCGCACGATTACGTTGACAAACATGGGGACTACCACCGAGAGTTGATCAGCCTGATGCCCTGGATTGGACCGCATATTACTAAATGGATCACCCATGCTAGCGAGCTACAGATGATAGAGTGCGCAACACAACATAAAACAATAAAAGCTGGATGTTTTCTAAGAAAAGTGATGGATGCCCGGTTGAAACCCTATACAGGTGACGTGGCCAATTGACTAGCCATGGGAAGTATAGTCTTAGTGCTCCGGGAAGTTGAAAGGAGGTGTGGGACTATAAACTACTCTGCCGAGAGTTGCATGATGTTGGAGATGTGCGCAGGAGAAAAGTGTCACAAGGTTCATGACCACGCAAGGGGGGCTGCACTACCACACAAGTTGGCTGAAAAGTGACTATTGTAGCCACTACTCACGATGTGATGCTTAAATTGAGACCAAATGGAGTGGGCAGCGAGCATTTAGGACACGCTTTGTGGGCAAGATTTAGGAAAATCTACCACCAAGGGTGCATTAATGGACTGGATTTCAGGGAAATAGTTGAATTCAAATTCAAAAGACGTTATAAATTACAAAGAGTTACAAAATAAACAACACTTCGCCATTTGCAAATTGAGCTATCATATGCCCCGCATATTCTGAGTCGAGATTTGTTTGCCCTCTACAGAGCGTTGATTGAGCCCCATATTGAGCGATCGAGAGATTTCTAGACAAGCAAGGTGGCAACGTCTGAAGAAGCTAGGGAAATTGCAGAGATGACCGCCGAAGAGGCCGCGCAGGTCCTGACCATAGAGGATGCCCTTGAAGGCATTGGGATTGTTGTAGAAATCCCTAAATCACCGTGCATGCCGAGACTGAAGAAAGACAAACAACCGATGATTCCAGTGTGTGTGTCCCCTCGAAACCCATTGTGCACTAGATTAACGATGGAGGAAAAAGAGAAAGTAGTTAACTTGGAAACTGACGAGGAGGAAGAAGAGCCGGAGGACCTCATAATTGAAGAAGATGAGGAGGAGGGCATGGAGGAAGAAACCGAGCCTGCGCATCCTCCAACAAAGCTACCTGCTTATATCTCCCCATGGAAGGGGAAGGAAAAAGTGCCCAAGGACCTCGACGAGACAAAGAACTCTCTCCAGACTCTGCTCCTCCCGGATGACATCATCTTTGAGGGTACGCACCTCAGACGGGTGCCAAACTTTAAGTTTGAATATTAGGATCTCGCATACCATGAGAAATTCCCTCACCTAGAGACCGCGCAGCTCATGAAGCCCAAGCAAAACATCGTGGCGTGGGTTATAGAATTAGAGCTGTGAAAGTGATTACACAGATTTGAAAAGGCAAGGTTATTAAACCTACTCTGGGAATTTCATTTCCATTGTGCCCCAGTGATGATCTTCATCATCAGGCAACTCCTTTACTTGGTGCATGATTTGTGTTTGTGGCTGGAGGAGCCCATCCCCATCATGAACCACTTAATCCATTGCATTACCCAATTGCCATGTAAAGGAGAGGACCTTGCAGATATTTTAGAGGGGAAGAGCAGTGATTTGGCCATAGCGAAGGCCATGAAAAAGAAATACAAGTTAGGGCTATGCCATATTCAACATCAACAACAAAGAAGTTAAATTTGTGACCCAGATACTAGCAGGTAAGCTCATGCGGAAGTGCCACGCAGGCAAGGTTCCCACGTCGGTGGTTGCACTTGTTGAGCAGTGCACGAAGGGGGTCTAGTTTAACTAGTCTGAGTTTTTGTGTAAGGAGTTCCTGGAAAATTGTCGTGAGGCACAAGAACAAGGAAAACTGTTCCACTATGCATGGCTTTTGCTGTCCATGGTGTTGGTGGCGGGTGAATTACCAGAGGACAGCCAGTTCCCCACGATTGCAAGGGATCTCCTAGAGGCTATGAAGTATGCTTCGCTATGGGCCACTAAGGACACAAACCAGATCCACGATAATAAGATATTTTGTGCTTTCATGGAGATGAACATCAAAATGGGTATTAACTACAAGGCACGGTTATCAAACACTATCTACAATAGCCTGCAAAGTTTTGCAGAATTTAAAGCGGACTTCCACCACATATACCTCAGGGTGCACAAGAACCCTCCGAAGAAGTGGAGTGAGCTACCCTTCATAGCTACCGGTGATGTGATTTTCGATGTACTGGAGGCATGGTCACCAGAATGGTGCACCCCAAACATCGTCGCAATGGAAAGTTTTGTTGCACAGAAGGAGAAGGATAAGGCTGAACTGCGCATGGCATAGTTGGTAAAAAAGAGAAGGAAAGAAGCAATAGCAGCAAAAGCGCAGGAGGGACGAGATGGTGCGCAGGCAGTAGTAGAACAGAAAAATGTCGCAACAGCAGCAGCATAGAAGGCAACAGATAAGGCGTGCAAGGGCTAGAAGTCACCTCCGCTAGAGCAGGAGAAAGAGATGGAAACAGAGGGATAAGAGGGCAGCGCAGACCCACAAAAAGCGTCAATACTATTGAAGTGCCCAAGCAAGCAGAAGGGGTTGCGTAAGAAGGTCAAAGCATCTAAACTATCTATCGACCCAATCACCCTTACTAAGGGTGATTTCCATGATATAAGAGAGATGGTGCACGACGACACCACCGAGGCCCTACAAAACTTCGTAGAGGAGATTTAGATTGTGTTGGGGGCCCTTCGAGGGTAGATTTAGGACTTGTGAGTGTGCACTCCCCAGGTTGGTACTCTTTCAACCAGCCTCACAGTAGGGACAACTACAACCAAGGAAATGCTATGCACATGGACAACCAACATAATAGTGCTACCAAAGGGGGCACTAGTTACAGAAAATGAGGCTAACAGGCCTATGGTTAGTACCTTGAAAAGCATCGGGATCAACATGGTTGCCCTCCTGTGGGAGATGCTCTATGTTCTGCAGGATGTGATTACTGCAGAACTGTGGGTTAGGGAGAGCCGCGCGTTGCAAGCGCTGAGCAAGCAGAAGATCAACATGGAGCAATTGAGCTTGCAGTGTGAAAAGTTTGTATCACAGAATAGGCATATGGTACAGGTACTGGAAGAAGTCTGCCGGATGGTCCCTGAGTTGGCAATTCTAGTAGACGCACCAAGAGAGGCGTGCATCCATAGATTAGCAGCAGGGGTGTGCGAGGCACAATAAGAAATGGCCAAGACTCAACTATAGTTGAACCTTCAAATAGCAGAGTTGTGTTTGAAGGCATAGCCATCCACCCCTCGAGAAGTAAGAGAATAGTGCACCAGTGCTATTACATCGAGGATGGAAGAGATTAGCACTGCAGTAAGGGATTACACCAGAATGTTGGAAGAGTCATTCGAGGTCCTCACCAATCTACAGGAGGACCCTAACATCCAACGCTTAGAGACAAAGGCGTGTGAGCTCTAGCAACAGTATGAAAATGTCAAAAGGAAGGGCGGACGGTGGTCCTAACTCAGAGGCTTACGTGAATGCAATAGGCCAAAGCACTGAAAGAGCAAGTGGATGCAGCACGACACAGAGAAGCATTTTTGAAGGCCAGTGTTTAGCCTTGGATCGACAAGGCCTTTGTCATTATAGAAAAAATTGAAGGCAAGCTCGTGCAAATGTAGGGGAAGTAGGAACAGATCCATGGAAGCAGTTCCAACATCATGGTCTCAAAACAACATGTCTAGGAGATTCAGCAGGCAGCCGCACAATGCATTGCCAACCTTTCAGCTGTTTGAGCAAAGTTGGAGGGTCTCCACATAAAGAACTCCACATCGACAGAGTGACTCAAGGGTGAGTCATGATGTTTGTGTTGGGGGCCTGTTGGGTGTGGAATCCCCCCAAAGCATGTTTTGGGGCTTAAAGGCCAAGTTTTTACTAAGTCCATTATAAAGACTCCGCGATTCGTGGGCACGGAGCGCAAAGTCATAATAGAGTCATAGGGTTGTCCACCCTTGTTTCTGTAATGTAATGCCAGTTTGAAAGATCTACCCATGGTCCACGGACCATGGGATTATATAAATAGAGCGAGGCTCTAATTGTAGAAGATAGCTAAGTGAATCTAATAATGGATCTAAGGAATTGATGAAGCATTGAGTCAAAGTGTAAGTCATGTCTTTGCTTCGTAAAGTAGGAGAAGGCTCTGCAGCTAAATGCATAGAGGCCTAGTAGTCCACAGCTGGGTGCATGGACCCTTGCAGCTGAGTGTGCAGGGCAGGTCAAGTTTGTAACACTTTGAAGCAACAACAAAGAGAAGTTTTACCATATTTCTCTATATATTTTCCTGTGTTATGTATTATTGGGTATGAATTGCATGTTTACTGTTTATTTACTGTGTGTATTCATATGAATATGCTCAATAAGTAATTATAACATAAGGCATTCATTTATGTGAAGATAAATAACTAGTATAACATGATAAGTAAGATCTTGGTTGTCACTTAGGGAAATAGTACAAATCGTTCCTCTAGCAATGCGAAAGCCCCACATTCGCTGGTTAGGGTTGTGCGGAGGCGAATATATCAAGGCGTGAAGGCCAGAGAAGTGTGTAAAGTAACCTGCATGAAGGGAATCACAGTTGGACCAAATCAACCCCTCATACATCTCAAGGGTGCGAAAACCCGGTTCCAACACCTCCCCATACTACTTCAGGTGAGACCTTAGTCTGCGCTGCGCAGACTTTTACCGAAAGCGCCAGTAGTACAAGGATTTGTTTGGCTAATTAAATCTGAACCTGGGTCAGGCCCCAACAAGCCAAAAACTATCCCATTGACCTATATATGATAAGGCATACTTTTCTGTTGATACACCTAAAATTATTCATCAATGCACTGGTTGTTTCGTTAAGAGAGTGCGTACTGAAATCACTCATCAAGGTCTTTGGACAACCAAATCTTCTCAACACATATTCAAAAATAAACTTTGCTGATGTCGTTCCTGTACAATCCTTCAAAGTCTATGCCTCTACCTATTTAGTCAATTTAGTATGTCCTAAATTGCTACATAAATTATCAATCCGGGGGTCGTAAATTGATGAAGTGTGGCGCATTGTATGTGCAAGACAACCTCTTTCTTACTTTATTGTTTTCATTTTTTATCTTGTTTTTGGGGTTTTGTTCTTGTTGATCTCCTAAAGTGTTTAATGAAAATGGAAATCCTAGTCTATGGTTTCAATAATTCTTCTGAAGGTCAAGTATGGATGTAGAATTGAAGACAAGGTTTATGTCTCTTATGGTAATTTCAAATATAGCACTTCAAAGATCTCAAAACATGCTATTTATAAAATCAGAACTTGAACAAAAGTGTGAACATGCAACTACATAAATCAAGCAAAAGATGAAGTACTGAAAATGAGGTTATTGTCTCTGCTGTCCATCTAATTACATAAATAAAATCTAAACTACTGCATTCAAAACCAAAAAGAATAAAGAAGTTGGAACTAGTCACTGATTTCACTCATAATCCAATATTTTGTCAATTGACTTCTAAAATGGGGTTAAGCTAAAGATACCGGAAATATCGTCATATGGCATGAAAGAATGACATTTAAACTATCTACTTGCAAAGTAATGAAAGCAAAATAAATTTACTTCACCTATAATCCAATAGCTCGCCAATTAACTTCTAAAACGGGGTTAAGCTAAAGGCACTGGAGATATCATCATGTAGCATGAAGAACTAATATCTAAACTATCTACTTGTAGGCTAATGAAAGAAAAGTCAAATTAATTCACCTATAATCCAACAGCTCGCTTAACTTCTAAAACAAGGTTAAGCTAAAGGCACCAAAGATATTGTCATATAGCATGAACAACTTGATAACTAAACTAGCTAGAAGAAGTAAACAAATCTCACTGAAATCAAAGCATAACAATTGGAATTAAAAGCTAAAGTACAGCAAAAGAAGCAAGTCTCATATCACCACTTGATGCAAAAACTACATTAAAAAGCTCGAGCATAGCCTATCCTGAAATGCATTGATCAATGTTAGTGGAAAATATAACAATGCTACAAAAACATGTACAGGAATAAAATGATTAATACCATGAACAGAACATGAGAGATGTACAGTTCAAATAAAGGAAAACATGCATGAAAACTATACAAAACGAAAGGAAAAACCTTAGCCAGCAGGGGCCCTCTGCACATCCTTGGATTAATAGGCTGTCACTTCAAACCATGCCTGAAACAGTCATAAAAAAAATAGATTTTTTGTACTATGAAATAGAGGATATGTCTCTCGGTTACAACAACAAAATAATGCTAAAACAACAGTATCAAGACTAACTACTTGTGTTTCAAACACTTATACTTATAGAGGAAATATATAACTGTCTTTTGGAGAAAAATCTTCAGCAATGGACACGTGAACAGGCCAGAATCTAGAAGTTCAGCCTCTTGGTTGCCATAAACATTAAATCTACGAAAAGTGGATGTTAGATTGCGTCATGGAGATGGCCTGCAGATGGAAAAAATGGATCCATGAGCCCAGGAATGGTTTGGGACTTTTTCACGTGCTGGAATAGGGTCCTAGTTGACATAGGACTCTCTGTTGACCATCCTTTGACTGATGCCTTTCTTCACGAACTCGGATAAACAGATAGGACCTTGTCCATGTGTGGATCATTTCTTAGCTGCCCACGTGCCTCATTTCTCCTGCTAACACCTATAACCTATAGAACAATGAAAACAGTTGCGGAATTGCGAGTTAGCTACAGAAAGTGGCCACATTCGGTAGCTGATGAACAAAATCTAAATCAAATAGCACACACAAGGATATAGTTTGAAAATCACACAAATGCACTCCTGAAATCAATACACAACAAATTTTGATAGCTTATGAGGCACTGGTATGGAAAACTAGAAGAGAATAGGTTTAGGAAAGTATGTAGAAGAGAGGTAGTTCTGGGGCTCAACATACCCCCATTGTGAAGATGTTGCATGCCCTCATGCAACCAAAAATGTGACTATCCTTCCTTCAATTCATCTCCTCTAAGACTTCTGCTAATACATCTAACCTTTTCTTCTTCTTCCTTGGTGGTACTGTCATTTTGGGCTTCATCATAAGGCACCTATATTTGAGATTGATAAGGGCTCTACTCAACCTCCTGTTCTTCTTTTTCAATTTCCTATTTTACTTGCGCCACAATCCTAAATGCAACATGGTGTTGTCATGGATAATTTTGTCCAATTTCTTTTGCTCTTTCAATGTCTCATTTTCCCTTTTGACATGTCTATTCAGGACTTCTAGTTCATAAACTTCTTGTTTTAATCATTGGACAAAAATTTCCTGAGTTATACCAGGCTGATTAGATGAAGCTCCCTATTCTATTTTAGTATTTTCCAATGATTCAATAAAATCATACATTTGTTGTTGAGTTTTATCAATTTCTGGTGTGGTCTTCCTTGGACTGATTTCAAATTCTAGTTGAGGAGAAGGAGAATGATGTGGAGAGTTCTATGGACTATGATGAGGAGGAGTGATTTTTGGTGACTGATCTGGTGTTTCCCCTTCTAGGTCTATAAAGTGAGCTCCTCTGATTTGCGTTTTCTTCAATTTTCCCTTTAGTCTAGAGCTCCTTCTTAAACTCTGTGAGCTTGTATCTCCCATTTCTATACTATGTTTCTCCTTTCCTTTTTATTTTGCCTTAACTAGCTGTTCCTTAAGATGAATTAGTCTCTTAGAAAGTAATTGTTCTTCTTTTGAAGAAGGTTCTGGGGTCTGATAAATATCTTCAACATTTCTTTACCCTTTTGTTTTGCTTGTTTTCTAATCTCAGTCAAAGTTTCAAACATCATTTCTTCTTTACTAGTTTCCTTGGTTATACTAGTAAGAGTATATTGGATGTTTACATTTGTTCTTTTTCTCCTGCTTTTTCTTGTTGAGCTTCCCTCAGGCATTTCAGGTGGGTCCTGAAAGAAATTCCTAATTAGGAATTGTTCCCATGTATCCCTTCTCTCATTCAATTGATTTTCGACCAGAATTTTAATAAGGCAGTGATGATAAAGATGAGGCTCCATGTCATCTAGATTCTTTTGTATAGTGGTAGACATCTTTCTCAAGCTACTCAACGATTGATGGTTTGACTCTCCAGAAAATTCATTAATCACTTTATATGGTACATGTACATAGACCCATACCTTCCTTCACACATAATGAATTTCTAGATTAATAACAACAGACTGGTCCATTTTTCTTTTAGGGCTAAAACAGGAATTCCTCATTTAAAAAATGGATATATCCATACCTGGGTTATGCAGAATGATCCTCCAGACCTTTTCATCGAAGTCCTTATTCTTAAACCATCATTCTCCTTCTTGTGGAAGCTCTATTGTTGCTGCAATGGATGCCTCTGTTACCTGGAATTTGATATCCCCAATCTCGACTTCCATACCATTGAAGAACCTTGCAAATGTCTTTGTGACTTCTATATTATGACCCCTGAACTTCTGAATAAATTGCAACCATCTTTCTTTCCTTAACGTGCTCTTTAGTTGTGGATAACCCTGCATAAATTTAGCTCCATCCGGCTCTCTTCTTACCAGAAGACCCATTTCTCCTCCTTACTTCGAAGATACCTCTGTAGATGATGGTTTCATGGGAGCAGAGCAGTTGTACGAAAGGAAAATGGAAGAGGGCTGTGGAGAAAACCAGTGGTTAGAAAGCAGGAAGAATATGGAGCATGCAATGAGAGTGTGTTCACGGAGCAGAGGTCTGTGTAAACAAACCCTGAACTAACAATCATAAAACATGGTGTGAAAGTATGGAGACAGAGTGAGACTGATGAAACTAAACATAATTTGAAATAAAAGGCTACGGAGTGGATGTTCATGAATTCATAAAATGACTACGGGGTGGAGTGCCAGAGGAGGAGATTCGTGGTCAATTGGCTTACTTCTTCATGATTAACCGTTTTAACAGGTGTAATGCGGATGTACAACTGAGTACAAGTTAAATTCAGAAGAGGATTATGAGGCCATTCGAATTTGATGTGGAGGCCATCGTGGAGTTATGCAGAGGTCATGGAGGAGTTAAGGCGGTTATCAAATCAAATCATTACACATTATGGAGCCTGTGATTTACGAACTATACAAATTACGTGTTTGAAATGCTATTTGAAAATGATTTTTCTCATACTTTGGAATCATACCTCTTCCATTTGCAAACTTTTGATTGGCTGCCTCTGTAGGTGCTCTTAGGTGCTGACATCTTCAAAAGATTTTCCTCTTCCATACCTGCATCTTGCTTTTATCATTATTTGGCTAATAACTTGACTGTCACTGCAGAGTAACAGATAATTAGTTGCGGAATCAGTATGCAGCTGCGGAATCAGAATTCGGCTATGGAAACTAACATAGTGAATAACATATGACTTGGTGAAATGAATGGAGATGGATGGAGATGAGAAATGAATATATTAATGATACATGGAAAGTTGAACATGTAAATAAACTGAAAGAAATTTTATTGGTGGAATGTGGTGGTGAGATGGAATGAAATGAACAACTATGAGTGAAATGAGAGAGATTTTTTTTGGAAAATATAGGGTGTCAGAATCTTCTGATTTTCACCTTGTATTTTCTATATAAGACTACCAATCAGTGATTGGTTTTAAAGCTTATACATTATTTTTGTTATTATTATTATTATTATTATGTTAGATGATGATGAAAGGAACAAAGACTAGGCTGGTGGAGAAGAAGGATTCTTCTTCACCAACCTCATTGCAGAATTATCTTGAAATATTTTGATAAACTCCTCCTTTGAGAGTGGCTTGTGATATATCTTCAGTCTATGACCATTCAAAATGAGAGGAGTTTGATGCTCATCAATTTTTTTTATTCTTACTGCTCCAATGCTGAAAACTTTTTCAATCTCATATGGCCCAAGCCAATTAGTCTGAAATTTACCTTGAAAATATTTGAACTTGGAATCAAATAGCAATGCCCATTCTCCTTCTTGAAACTTTTTGTCCTTGATGTATTTGTCATGCCACTTAGCTCTTTGATGTTGAACTAGATCAGTTCTTTGAATTTCCTCTTGTCTGATCTCATCTAGTTCATTCAACTACTCTAGTCTATGCTTTTGGGCTTCTGATAGATCCATTCCCAATTGAATTGCCATCTTGAAGGTCTTGACTTGGAACTCAATGGGAAGCAGAAATTCCTTCCCATAAACAAGTTCATAGGGAGAGTGTCCTATTGTGTTCCTCCATGTAGTTTTGTAGGCCCATAAGGCTTAAGGAATCCTTTCTGCCCAATCTCTTTTGTGTAGATGAACAATCTTGGTAATGATGCCTTCAATTACTTTTTTGTGGACTCCACTCAACCATTTGCTTGCGAATGGTGAGTGGATTTTCTATGCTTGACCTTATACTCTTCCATCAGCTTCTCCATCAGTCTGGATGTGAATTGACCTCCCTGATCTATCACAATTTCTCTTAAAACACCAAAGCGAGTAAAAATATCCTCATAAAAAAAAATAACAACTGAATTTTCGGTAGCAGAAAATAATTCTTTGGCTTCTGCCCATTTAGTGACATAATCAGTACATACCAATATATAATTTTTCTGTTTGGATGGAGGATTAATAGGTCCAATAAAGTCTAAAGCCCATTTTTCAAAGGGTTCAATGAGTACTTGAGGTTGTAATGGCATTTCATTTGAGTGGGTAGGTTTCCCTACCCTTTGGTAGTTGTCACACCTTTTGACATTTTGTTTTGTACCTTTGAAGAGGAACGACCAATAATATCCTAAAGAAAGGATTTTATAGGTTGTCCTCTTGTCAACAAAGTGTCCACCGCATGGTTCATCATGACATGCTTTGAGGATATCAGGCATTTCATCTTCCCTGACACACCTTCTGATCACAAAGTTTGGCCCTGTTTTAAACAATTCGTTAGGAATCCATGAATATCTTGAACTCTCCTAAATAACCTTTCTTCTTTCACTAGGAGATAACTGTGGAGGTAGTTTCCTTGTAACCAAATAGTTAGCCATATCTGCAAACCAAGGAGTCTTAGTAGTTACTGCAAATAAATATCCATCAGGAAACTTATCCTCTACAGGAGAATCTTCTTTGATATTTTGAATCCTAGAAAAGAAATCCACAACTGTGTTTTGTTTTCTTGGTCTATCTAACATAGTAATATTGAATTCCTGTAAAAGTAGGAGCCATCTTGTCTCTACCATTAGTAATAGGTTTGTTCATTAGATATCTAATTGCAGAATGATCAGTATGAATAAAAGTTTCATAGCCTGTTATATAATTTCTAAACTTATTAATTGCATGAACAATAGCTAAGAACTATTTTTTAGTCATAGTATAATTCAACTTAGTGGGAGTCAAATTTTTACTGGTATAGTAAATGGCATAAGGAACCAAGTCTTTTTGTCCTAGCACAGCTCCTAGAGTTGTATCTGAAGCATCTGTAGAAATATGGAAAGGAAGTTTCCAATTTGGTCCTCTCAAGATAGGTGCTTCAGATATTCTTGTTTTCAAAGCTTCAAATGTTGATTAGCAATCAGGACTCCATTTGAATTCACAGTCTTTTGTAAGCAATTTGAAGAGTGGAGATGTTATTTTGGTAAAGTTTTCTATAAATATTCTATAATATCCAGTAAATCCTAGAAAAGTTCTAACATCTTTTTGACAATTTGGAATAAGTAACTTGGAGATGACTTCAACTTTTGATTTATCAACTTTAATCCCATCCCCTGAAATCTGATGTCCCAAAACAATACCTTCAGTAAACATCATAAAGCATTTTTCATGACTTAAAGAAAGGTTTATTTCTTTACATCTTATAAGGACATTTTCCAAATTTTCTAAGGCTTCTTCAAATGTATCACCATAGAATGTAAAATCATCCATATATACCTCTACACAATCATGGATTAGATCAAAAAAAATTCTTATTACTGCTCTTTGGAATGTTTCGAGTGCATTGCATAATCCAAAAGGAAGCACCCGATAGGCAAAATTTCCCCATGGACAAGTAAATGTGGTTTTATCCTGATCTTCAGGTGCTACCTGAATTTGATTATAACCACTAAAACTATCTAGAAATGAAAAGTACTTTTTGCCTACTAATGTATCTAATAATTGATCGATAAAGGGCAAAGGAAAGTGATCCTTCAAGGTTTCTTTATTCAATTCCCTGTAATCAATGCACACCCTCCATTTACCAATCTTTTTGGGTACTATAACTGATGAGCCCAAAAAATGGGTAACTTTATGGGCTCATTTTTCCTATTATTCTCATTTAGTCCACCACTCTCCATAATTTTATGCATGCTTTTGAATATATTTATGTTAATTGAGTGAATGGGAATAGTCACTTGACCACAAAGTCTAATACGTGCTTATTGCATATTTTTGGACATTTTTGGACCAAGATCAAGCATTTATGAGCAGATTGGCAGCCAAATACGAAGGAACAAGGTGGAGGATTTATAGGAGGGGTGTCTCCTGCACTAAATGGCCCCTTCCTCGAGTTCTCCACCATTAGCTCGGAGTTCAACAACCCACCAAAGATGATTTCAAGGGGCAGCCGACCAGGTCTAGTGAAGTGGCTGATTAACTACAGTTCTGGGCAGCCAATCTCCTAAAGTTAAGGAGGACTATTGGGAGTCCTCAATTTACATAAGTAGGAAGGCTTCAAGCCTTGGTATTTTAGCTATTGAATAGTTTATTTTCGCACTTTAGTGCAGCTCTGCATTCAGCTCATTTTCGAGCTCTTTCTGTAAACAATATTGTGACATAACTATTATTTTTTTATCAATGAAGATGAATTCCACTTTGCACCAGATCTGAGCTTTCTTAGGAGGTTGTAGCTCTTGGTGTTGGGCCCAACCCAAGTGCCCAATACCTCCTTTGTGTACTTTTATGTGTCTTTACCGCCTTCATAGAATAATTTCTATTATAAAGGTTAAATCTTGCTTTGTTGCTTAGGTTGTTTTTGATGATTAAGATAGTTGTTCATGTTTCAAGTTGATTTGATAGTTTGATAACAGAAAAGATCCACAAAACGGCTACCAAGAAATCCTTGATCTCCTTTCTCCCTCCTTGGGAACATAAATTGAGACCAAGGCACACTTGCTGCCACAAAAACATTGTTTTTGCTTTCCAATGCAATTGCTAGTGTTAGGTTTTAAGTTGGAAAAGTTGATATCAATTGTGTGTTCATGCTTAGATCTGTTCTTGCTTAGTTTCCATAGCTTTCTTTCATGATTTCCTATCTATAAACTTATGTTCATCATGTTTCTTGTTTCTATGTCAGAATTAGGTCAAAGTAGATAAATCTCTTCTTTTTAGCCTTTGCGTGAATCAATCTCGGAAAGAAGTGTGCATAACACCTGTAAGACACTCCAACCTACTCTTCCTCCATCATACAACCTGCTCCAGTCTCTCTCTCAATATTCTTTCACCCATTCACCATACTTTCCCAACTTGCCCTAATTTATACATTTTCGTGCAACATTGCTCTCTTCATATTTGAACACTTCCAACCGTCTTCTTCACTCCTAAGCTTCATCTACTAGATCCTAGAGCCCTTAATATCCTTATCCATCCTTCATTTCCACTTTCCCACCGTTTTTTCACTATCAACCCTCTAAAAACCACTTTCGGCCTGTTCCTGTAGAATTTCCTGTAGAATTTCCTGTAGATCCCCTGCAGACTTCCTGTAGAAGTTCACACGAGTAGTTTTTCGAGATCTGACCACTGTAGAATTGTCTAGAAGGGTGCTCGAGACCCCTTAGGTCCTCTTCTCACCTTCCCAACCTCCTGCAAATTCCCACTCCATTTCCTTTTGCTAATAAACCTCTGCACAGTTAAAAATAGTTAAAACACATGCAGAATAATTCTACATAAAATTAATCAAAATACAAAAATATGATTCTTCCACATTTTCCTTTAGAAGTAGCTTCACCACATGCATCTTATCTTTTCAAGAGTCAGTGGCATCCATTTCAGCAACTTTCATCTCTTTTCTTACACAAGTAGGGTTAGTCGGTAAAACTAGGGTTTGCTAGGGTTTGCGTTTCCATTCAACTTTTATCTCCTTTCTACAAGTAGACTAGCCTCTTTTGAGTTAGCTTTCATCCATCACAGTTAGAAGCTTCTTCTGAGAACTCATAGAAGTTGGCTGAAGCTCATAGCGAACTTGTGCCAGCTGATCAAGTAACATCCTGCAGTAAGAGCTAGTACTTGTGCATACAACACCGTCGCTTCCAAGTTTGTTATGAACTACCAGGTTGATAAAAGTAAAGAAGGGAGTCCCAGGATTTGCAGCACCATTGTTGCAATACTGGAGCCCACCATATTTTTAGTGTCGTTGCCAGGGAAGCATCAGAGTATTTATGATTACTGCTTTTCTTCTATTTTCTACTGCAACATTCTGCTAAGTAGTTTATTTCAGCAAGAGTAGAGTAGTTGTTTTTCCATTCTGCAATTTCATTTCCACAAAAGTAGATTAGACATTTCCTTCTTTCATTTCATTTCAGCAAGCATAGACTACACATTTCCCACTTTCACTTCAATTCTGCAAGCGTAGCTTAGAATTTCAATTTTGCAATTTCAATTCTGCAAGTGTAGCTTAGCATTTCAATTTTGCAATTTCAATTTTGCAAGCGTAGATTAGAATTTCAACTCTGCAATCTCATTTCAGCAACATAGATTAGTCATTTCTTTCTTTCATTTCAATTCTCCAATTTTCATTCCAGCAAGGTTTATTTTAGTTAGTTGTAATTTGTTGTTCAATAAATTTCAGTTTTGCAGGTAAAAGTAGAAAAAAACAAAAATCAACCAAAAATATCTCATTTCATGCCTTGTAGGAACAAAGACAATTCAGAAAAATTCCTACCCAACACCCCCCACCACATCACTGAGTCACCCTTCTCTCTTCTTTGATGGTAATGATCTATAAGAACCTATAGGTTAACCTCTAGAGATATACGAAGATCCTATAATAGAAGAAGAGCAAGAAAACATTCCTCCTGAGACCATGGTTGAACACAAAAACGGTATAGGAAATGAGAAGAGAATAGTAGGCACCTTTCCCATCCAAGGGACCAATGGGGACACAAAAATAAAAGAATAAGTCCCTCAGCCTTACCTCACTTCCATGGATTGACCACTGAAGACCCTGATACTTTCTTGTTTGAGTTTATTGTCCTTTGTCGAACTTATGACTATGCAAAAGACGAGCAAAAGTTGAAACTCTTTCCCTCTACCCTCAAGGATGCAACACTACGCTGGTTCATGGGGTTACCTGGAAACAATATCACAACTTGGGCTTACATGTAGCAGGCCTTTAATAACAAATACCGGGAATACTATAGGTCAAAGGAAACAAAGGGATAAATCTTTCGGATGACCATGGGAAGTGATGAATCTTTAGAAGACTATGAAGAAAGGTTCCAACTCAGTTATAAAAAGGCCAGGTACACACTTGACCCTGAATCTCTGAAGCTAGTTCTACTTCAAGGAGTCCCTAAAGACCTTCTAGATACCCTCCATTTGCTGGCTAGGGGAGACATCTACCCACTACCTTATGATGACATAAATACTTTGTTTAGAAACCATTCTAGGGCAGCCCGGAAAAGAGGTAGGGGGAGTCAACTTTCAACCAGTACCACCTTATCCAAAAATGAGTTTGCAAATCAGATGGAAGACCTCAAAATTGAGGTGAGACAGACCATTTCCATGCAAATGGATACCTTCTGAATCCAACAAAAGCAAGAGGAAGTTAAGAGGGCTTTGGCCATCCTTTGTCTCGGATGCACTAGGAAGCATCCTAGGAATGAGTGTCCATTGCACTCCATAGAGGTGTGTTTCGTTTGTGAGGCAAACCACCCTACAAATTAGTGCCCTTCCTTACCCGAATTTAAAGCTATGTACTAAGGGGATGAAGGAGCCACTGAACCACTCTACTTCATGAACCAAAGGAGGCCACATGGACCCAGACCTTACCAACAAGGAATACAAGGGACATCCCAGACTTATTACAACCCCATTCAATCCACTCACATACCTTCTTGGGGTCCCCCTACTCATCCTTCCTGGTCCACACCCCCTCCTTGGTCTTATCCATCTCAATACCATACTCAACCTGCTACTTATTCATTTCATTCTCATGTTCAGCCACAACCTCAGTGGAATGCACCTCATTAGGGATGGAGGCCCCAATACAACTCTCCTCCCGCTCTTTTGCCTCCACCACCTGCTCAACCACAACCATTACCTCATACTCCTCCAAGACAACCTCAGATACCTGCTCAACTGAACCCGAACCCCAATAACAGACATGCCCAATCGGTATATACTGGAGAGACAACATGCCCTACCTATGCTATGGAGATTCAAGAAATCAACCTACGATCTGGGAAGGTCCTCCCAGACAGCCAACCTCTTCCTATGGAGGATGAAGAAGAGAAATAGCAAATTGAACTCAAAGCCATTCCACCCTTTCCTGGGAGACTAACTAGAACCACGCAACCAAACCCAAAAGAGGTTGAACTTCTGTGAGAACTTAAATAGTTATGTGTCAAAATACCACTTCTCCAGGCCATAAAATATGTACCAATATAGCACAAATTGACCAAAGAGAAGTGTTTTAGGCACCCAGTTAGGCACAAGAGAGATGCCCCAACTATCGATGTCATAGGACAACTATCCAACTTGATGTTGGGACAAGTAATCTATCCAAAATATTTGGACCCTGGGAGTCCTGTAGTCGATGTCCACATCAATGGCACCATAATCTCCCACACCCTAATTGATTTAGGGGCTACCATTAATGTGATGACCAGGGACACTATGCTCAAGCTCAACCTTCAGGGCTCCCTAAGAAAGACCTCGACAATACTGTAGTTTACAGACCGCTCCACCGTGACCCCCGAGGGGATTGTGGAAGATGTCATGGTCTCCATTTATTCTTGGGAGTACCGTGTAGACATCTTGGTCCTTCAGCCAAAGGAAAAACTCACTGGGTACCCCCTCATCTTGGGAAGGCCTTGGTTAGCTACTGTAGATGCTTACATCAGTTGTCGAGCTGGGAGCATGACCATTAAGAATGGGCATATGTCCAAACATCTAGTCCTATATCCTCCTACCCAACCTCTGTTAGAACATGACTTTCCTCTCTGGTTAGAGGAGGAATATGAGGATGAAGTCTACTCTATACCATTGTGCAGAGTGGAAGCCACCAGGGGAGGTCCTCAAACCGAGGATGACCTTATTGAGAATTTGATTCAAAATCCACCTCCCAGTGCACTGCCATTAAAATAGTTGGTAGAAGACACCTAAGCCAGTGCTTTAGTGGATATCTGTGTGGCTGATCCGACCTCTCTCCAAGTTAAGAATGTGGAATTTAGCCCTAAACGAACCTTGAAGATCAACTCATCCCTATCCCTCTCTTAAGGGAAGGAGCTGTGTAGCTTATTGAACAACCATTTGGATGCTTTTGCTTGGAGCTATAAGGAGATGAAAGGAGTCCAACCTTCAATATGTACCCATCACATTTACATTAAAGAGGATTGTAAACTAGTCAGGCAGCCTCAGAGGAGAATGAATCCAGCTCTTAAGGACATTGTCAAAGAAGAACTACAAAAGTTGCTGGATGCAAGATTCATCTACCCCATCTCTGACAGCGATTGGGTTTCTCCTTTGGTTCTTGTGCCCAAGAAAAACGGGAAGTGGAGAATCTGTGTAGATTATCGAGAACTTAACAAAGCTACCAAGAAGGACCATTTCCCTTTGCCTTTCATAGATCAAGTGTTAGATGGCTTGGTAGGGAAGAAGTTCTTTTCCTTCCTAGATGGGTTTAGTGGGTATAATCAAATCCAACTTAGCCCAGAAGATCAAGATAAAACCACTTTCACTTTTCCATGGGGTACCTTTGCCTACCGAGTCCTTCCCTTTGGGTTATGCAATGCTCCTGCCACTTTCCAGAGAACAGTACTGAGCATATTTGCTGAGCTGGTTCATGACTCAGTGGAAATCTATATGGATGACTTTACCCCTTATGGTTCTAACTTCCAAGAATCTCTGACTAACTTGCGGAAAGTTTTAGCCAAGTGTATTGAAATGAACCTGTCCCTTAGTCCCGATAAATGAGAATTCATAATGACTGAAGGGACCATGCTAGGTCATACAATTTCTCAGTAAGGATTACAGGTGGATCCAAACAAGGTTTCTATCATCCAAAGGGTCCCACCTCCTCAAAAGGTAAGAAATGTTTGGAGTTTTCTAGGCTTAGCAGGATATTATAGAAGATTCATTAAAGATTTTAGTAAGCTAGCCTCTCCATTGTTTGGTATTTTGGGGAAGGATGTTGAGTTTATATGGACTGATAACTATCAAGAGGCTTTGGATGCATTGAAAAGTAAGATGGTAACTGCCCCAATCTTGAGAGATCCAAACTGGGCCCTACCTGTCCACATTCACATAGATGCCTCGAACAAAGCCATAGGAGCAGCCTTAGGACAAGTTGAAGAGAAGCTACTGTATGCCATATATTTTGTTAGTAAAAACCTATCCAAGGCAGAGTTAAACTATATTGTAACCGAGAAAGAGCACCTAGATGTAGTTCATTCCCTAAACAAGTTCAGACACTACATCGCTGGCTATCAAACACTTGTGCATACTGATCATGCTGCAATTAGGTATTTGATTAATAAACCTGATGTAAATGCTTGTATCATTAGATAGTTACTTTTATTGTAGCAATTTAATTTGACCATTGTTGATAAGCCAGGTAAGGAAAATGTTGTTGCTGATTTTCTATATAGACTAGATTTGTCTACAAGTGAAGAAGGGATGGTGGATGATCAAATGCCAGATGAACACCTATTTTCTATTTCAATACTCTCTCCATGGTTTGCTGATATAACAAATTATTTGGCTTCAACTTAGTTCCCGCCATACCAATCCTCAAAAGGGAAGAGCAAGATCATGAGGAAAAGTGCCCCATTCACTTGGATTGGAGGCAATCTTTTTAAACTTGGCTCAGATCATATTTTGAGGCAGTGTGTCAGGGAGGAGGAATTTTTTTACCTCCTCCTAACCTGTCATGATGGGCCCTGTAGGGGCCACTTTATAGCAAAGAGGACTACTTTTAAGATTTTCCAGGCAGGCTACTATTGGCCCACTCTTCATCAAGATTTCAGAAGATACATCAGCCAATGTGACTGATGTCAAAGGATGAGGAAACTGACTCCAAGGGATGAGATGCCCCTATAAACTCAAGTGACTTTCGAGCCATTTTAGAAGTGGGGCATGGACTTTGTGGGTATTATCAACCCTCCTTCAAAACAGAAGTCTTACATCATTGTGTGCATGAACTACTTGATGAAGTGGGCAGAAACAAAGGCAATCAAGGCAGTAACAAAAGAAAAAGTAGCTGAGTTTTTGAGAGAAAATATTTTTTACAAGTTTGGCTACCCAATAGAAATAGTCACCAATCAAGGAAGTCAGTTTACCTCTAACTTGATTGAAGACCTACTCACTCATCACAAGATTAAGCACAAAACTTCCACCCCTTATCATCCGCAAGCAAATGGATAGGTGGAAGTCATTAACAGAGCTTTGGAAGATATTTTAACTAAAGTGGTCAGCAACATCAAAAAATATTGGGCAGACCGATTGGTTGAGGCCACCTAGACCTATAACACTACTTGGAAAACTACAACAGGTTTCACACCCTATGAGATGGTCTACGAAAAGAAGGTTTTGCTATCCATAGAATTTGAATATAATACATTGAGGTTGGCAGCTTAGCTGGACCTAGATCTCAGCCATGCACAAAAAGAAAGATTGCTTCAGCTAAATGGATTAGATGAACAAAGAATGCAGGCCCTTCCTCACTCAGAGGTAGTCCAACTTCAAAGAAAAATATGGCATGATTGGCACCTCAAAGAAAAGTAATTTCAGCCAGGAGATTGGGCGCTGTTATATGATTCCAGATACAAGGATTTCAAGGGCAAGTTGAGGACCAGATGGTTGGGACCATATACAGTGGAAACATGCAATGACAATGGTTCAGTCCTTATTCGAACCATTGATGAAGAAGCCATCCCCATGCTCCTCAATGGGCATAGATTGAAGATCTATAGGAAGCACCTTTCCAAGCAAGAGTTCATTGAGACTCTTGGTAAATCAGTATTGGTAGTGGAGTAGGTCCCTGTCTCCACTCCACCTATGCCATGAGCAAAGCAAAAAAAAAAACACACACAAAAAAAGAAAAAAGGAATAAAATATCCTTGGGTGAAAACCTCTTGGAGGTGCCCAGGGTAGATAGTGAGGGTGAAAACCTCCTGGAGGTGCCCTAGCTGTCTCAGACTAAAAAAAAAAGGGCAAAAAAGAAGGAAAAAATAAACCTAATTTCTGTTGAATAAATTGTAGGTTGCAGGAAGGTCATTATAGGTTTTAGGAGGATCGCACAAGACACAGACAAAGGACATGACCAAGATACATGCATCCCTCACAATCCATTCCTCCATGACCATTACCCTTTCTTAATATTTGGTCTCATTTGGGCTAAGATTTCACCTTCTACAGGAAATTTTGTATCTTCTCTAGGAAGATCCTGTAGAATCTATGGAAAAGCCAGAATTAATCCCAGAAGAGGACCCGAGGATTGGGAATTTGTCTATGAGGCCTGTAAACCTCCCTGCTTCCATCCATCGCCATATGTCACCCTTTTTCCATCTCTGTACACCTCCATTGCACTCGTTTGTATGTCCCTGCACAGTCACACACAGAAATCCTATTTCCTTCATGCTGCAAACAAAAAAATTCTTTCTTTAATGACAAATCAAAGCAGCATTTTTTTCACTCACCATACCCGATACCTTCCATCTAGATTCCTTATCAGCCAAGACCCTCGTTAGTAGTTACAGCCCTGCTCATTTTAGCTTGAATTTCAGAAGGAGAAGTAGCTGTAGGAAATCCTACAGGATTCCTATAACAGCTGATCCCTCTGAAAGACATACTCCAGAGACAAGGACAACAAAGTATGGCACATGACACATGCATGGAGCTCTATTTGAACGTGTGAACATTAGCAACTACTTGAGGCTGAGCATGCAGAGCGCAAGCAGCTACAACAATGAAAAAATGGGTTCCAACATCAGAAATATGCATAACACAACCGCGACTACACAGGTAAGTGCCTAAACCTATTCCTCAATTACATTAATCATATTTTAAGGCTGCATGACTATGGGAATGGTTCATATTGAATGGAATTGGTGGCCAATTCACTGGCCACCCTCGGTCAGTTACACCTCCTCGTGGCATCCAAATGAGCCCTTGTCAAATTCAAACTGTCGGTAAGATACGTAGCCAGCACGTGTGGTATGTCCATTCAGGAAGAAATATTTTAGACTAGTAGTGGTAGGGAGAAGGGAGGTGATGGTGGTCAGATGACATGCAGAAACATTATGATCGTTACATCGGATCAACGGGCCGGTCTGGGCATCTCATCTCCTCACCATGAATCACACCCGCAGTTAAAAGGAAGCTCAGTCGGAACATTCACCACCCTTTGTTCATTCTTCACTCACGACGTCCTCGACTAAAGTACGCATCTACCACTTCCAGAGTAGCTAACTAGTCATCCTCCACTAGTTTTCTACCTATTTTTTTGGAAATCTCCCACCTATCGGACTCTGCAGGAAGCACAGTTTCATTCTGCAGGAGCCGGGGGATTTATAAAAGAATGGTTCTACAGGAAAGGCATAAAAAAACTCTACAAAAAGGAAATCCAGGATTTTTGTCAAAACACAAGCTCAAAACGAGGTAGGCTCGGTAAAACTTCTCTGTGCATGATTTGTTTGAGTAAGGTGGTGAATTGAACACGGTAGTAGATTGAAAAAGAGAGTGAAAGTCTGCCTGTGCATTGAAAAAGTGAAATTCTGCTTGCATATGTCCCTGATTCCACATAGTTTCTTTTTCTCTCTGCATCCGAAATCTCCTCATCCTTTTTCAAATTCTCCTGTAAGAAAGATACATGTAGCAGAAAAGGACAGCCGGTGTGTGTGTGTGTGTGAAAAAACAAATGTGCATATCTATCTACATGCTGAGAACAAAACTTGTGTCCTTATCCTCCATTCTGTAGAAAAAATTCTTTCTTTTCAAAAACAAAAAGTCAAATTCAGGGTGACAGCAGTTTAAAACAAGGGAATTATTGCCATTTGATGTTGTAAAGAAACACACGGGAAATCCCTTCTCGAGTTCAGAAAAAACCGAATTCAGCGATCCTCTGTTTCAGTGATTGACTATTTTTTCCCACTTGAGCATTTTCTTTTCTAGTTAAAACACAAAAAGAGCACTCAACACCATGCCAGGAGGATTCATAAGGAAAGAACCCTTAAAATCTAGCAAATTGCACGAGCACCTTGAGGTGGTGGACCTTTTCACCAAGGAAAACTGGTTATCCTTCTTTGACAGAATTCATGGTTATGATGAGGAGGTAACTGAAGAGTTTTTGATGTCCCTAAGACCACATTCGAAGACACATGCCACAGTTAGTTTTAGGTGTTTGAGCCTAGACCTTACACCTGATCTCATCAGTAGAATTACCAGTCTACCATTGGGGCTCCCTTGGAGCAAAGAGGAGAGATCAGTGGGACAAGTTGCTAAGAAAACATTTTTTCTACCTGAGGAGCATCCTGTAGAAGATAAAAATGGGGTCAGAAGGACAAGCTTGCCTCCTCTATGGAGTGAATTCAATTATCAAATAATGAAGTATATCACATGTGAAGGGAGGTTCAACATCATTTATGGATATCATTTCAGGTTGTTACATGAATTAAGGTATGGGATGGACTTGCCTCCAACCAGAAAATTGAGCATCCCATATTTCCTCCTTCAATCCTTAATTGAATGTGGTACAAAGCTAATGAAGGAGTCGCAGATTAGTTGGCCTGCCATGGGCTCATCAAACTGTTGGTGGAAGATGCTTTGCACACCTATACTATCCCCATCGCTTGTGAAATCTTTAGAAATATGTCCAGGGATGATGACATCAGAATTTTGGCTGAGAACATCAGCCCATCCAACAGTGATGAAAGGGAGAAAACTGAAGAAATTGAGAAGAACAATGATAAGGGAGCACAAGACATTCAAGCAAAAGGAAAAAGTGAGGAAGAACAGAAGGAAAAAGAGGAATTTGACAAGACTGCTGAACCTAAGACAGAGAAGGAGATAACAACAAGAACAGAGAAGGGAAAAAGGACACAGATTGGAAATAAAAAGGCCAAGAAAGCCCAAAAGAAGACTACCACAGGAAAAGCCCACACCCAGCAAGAGAAGGAAAAGACATAACCTGAGATATCAGTGACACAGGAATAAATAGTGGGCATAGGGATTTCTACAGGAAGTGGAGGAAAAGAATAGTGGAAAGAGAAATCCCCTAAAACATTGGCGAGAGAAGCAGTAGTTGTGCTTGCTGCGTTAAGCACACCTACAAAACAAAAAGGAAAAAGGAAAATGCAAACCTCCATGTACTTTCAAGCCAGAAGAAGCACAAGGATCAAAGTGGGAAAACCCCAGCCACCATCAAAGGAACCAATTGTCATTGAGGACACACCCACTAAAAAGAAGGAAGAGTCTCCTTCCAAGATATCCATCACCTATGAAAGAGGAAGCCCAAAAACCTCCACATGGAAAGAGAAAATTAAGTTGATGGATTCAAAGGTAGTTCTGTAGGAGGCTAAAACATCTCTACAGGAAACACTAGCCAAGTTAAAAGAAACTGATAAATTGTAAGAGGAGGCAGCAAAACAATCACAAGAAGAAGACAAGCTTGAGGAGATACTTGAACCAAGCCCTCAGCCTAGTTTGGGCTCATATTACAACTTGTTATAAAGTGGGAAGATCATCCCACAAAAGTTTGTTGTACCACTTTTCTTTGCATTGGAACAGGAATGGGTTAGGACTCACACTTGGATGAAAATTGCTAAATCCAAGGGAGTTGCAGACATAGGCCACCTGGAAGAATAGCTGAAAGAATTGAGAAGAGAGTTGACCATGGTGAGGCACATAGAAAGCAGCAAAAGAGCCCAGCTACAGGAGGAGAATGAGCTGCTGAAAAAGCAGTTGCAGCTACAGGAAGTTCATAAGGGAGATATTTTGTCCATTTTGGGAGGGTAGCAACAGCAAGAAGGACCTCCTACAGACAAGGCAACAAATGAGAAATAGCAGAGAGAGGAAAAGCTACAAGTTGATGTTGAGATGCTGATAAAACTGTTGCAAGAAAAGGAGTCATAAACAACAGAAGAAATACAGGTTTTAAAACAACAATTACAAGGAAAAGAAGCTCAAATGGCCTGCATGGCCAGCTAGGCAGTAGAAGCCTTACAATGTAGGCAATCTGCTAAGTCTTATGCATTATATCTTAAAGTCCAATGGTTGCAATTTAAAATTAACACATTGGCCCAAAGGGGCACCATTCCATTTCAAAATTACAATAAGTTTATACATTTGTGTGACAATAGCTCAGTTGAAGATAAGGCCGAGTTAGCATAATTCTATTTACACAACTTGGCACTTCCAAACATGAATCTATGGGACCCCAATGCTGCATTGGGAGATGTAAAACTCATGGCTATGGCTTCTTGGTTAAGCCATGAGGAAAAGGGGGCAGTATAAATTCGGAAGGTTATGGCCAGGGAGCTAAGTGAGCCACTCATGATCAGGGTAGAGCTAGAAGATCCCTCAACTTTAGTATATGCTCATCAACACCTTGCCAACAGTCCTCAATTCCTTCCATATTATGGTGAAAGGCAAGCTCAAGCCAGTTCTCACTTTGAAGACATGGAATGACTATTTGGTGATAATTGCATTCATGCTTGCACAAGGAGATGGAACACATTGTCCCATAGTCTGAAGATAAGAGAGTACCACTCCCCAACCAGAATGAATCAGGCTTCAGCAAGAGTACCCCTTTATAAATAGTCAATCCAAAACCTGAAGACCAACTGGATTGGCCTAAATTTCAGTCCTCCACTACTCTTAGGACTACTGGAAGGGGTTAAGGAAGAAGAAGAACACAGGAATAGGGAGGAAGTAGACAGAAATGCAGGGTTTCATCACAGAGAAGAGGACATCACCTCAGAGTCTTGGGATGTCACAGAGGCATTCAAAGCAATCAAAGATGATGAACTGGATTAGTTGCTCCAAGAATGAGTAACACACTCAGCAGAGGGGTGATGATGAGCCCCAAAAAAGGGTAACTTTTTGGGCTCATTTTGCCTATTATTCTCATTTAATCCACCATTCTTCATAGCTTTATTCATGCTTTTGAATACATTTATGTTAATTGAGTGAATGGGAATAGTCACTTGACCATAAAGTCTAATATGTGCTTATTGCAGATTTTTGGACATTTTTGGACCAAGATCAGGCATTTATGAGCAAATTGGTAGCCAAATACGAAGGAACAAGGCTGAGGATTTATAGGAGGGGTGTCTCTTGCACTAAATGGCCCCTTCCTCGAGTTCTCCACCATCAGCTCAGAGTTCAACAGCCCACCAAAGATGATTTCAAGGGGCAGCCGAGCAGGTCTAGTGAAGTGGTTGATTAACTGCAGTTTTGGGCAACCAAGCTCGTAAAGTTAAGGAGGATTGTTTGGAGTCCTTGATTTTCATAAGTAGGAAGGCTTCAATCCTTGGTATTTTAGCTATTGAATAGTTTATTTTTGCACTTTAGTGCAGCTCTGCATTCAACTCATTTCGAGCTCTTTCTGTAAACAATTTTGTGACATGACTATTATTTTTTGATCATTGAACATGAATTCCGCTTTTCACCAGCTCTAAGCTTTCTTAGGAGGCTGTAGCTCTTGGCATTGGGCCCAACCCAAGTGCCATGTACCTCCTTTGTGTAATTTTATGTGTCTTTACTGCCTTCATAGAATAATTTCTGTTATATAGGTTAAATCTTGCTTTCTTACTTAGGTTGTTTTTTATGATTAAGATAGTTGTTCATGATTCAGGTTGATTTGATAGTTTGATAACAGAAAAGATCCACAAAAAGGCTACCAAACAATCCTTGATCTCCTTTCTCCCTCCTTGGGACCATAAATTGAGACCAAGGCACATTTGCTGCCACAAAAACATTGTTTTTGCCTTCCAATGCAATTGATAGTGTTAGGTTTTAAGTTGGAAAAGTTGATATCAGTTGTGTTTTCATGCTTAGATCTGTTCTTGATTAGTTTCCATAGCTTTCTTGCATGATTTCCTGTCTATAAACTTATGTTCATCATGTTTCTTGTTTCTATGTCAGAATTAGGTCAAAGTAGATAAATCTCTTCTTTTTAGCCTTTGCTTGAATCAGTTTCGGAAAGAAGTGTGCAGAACACCTGTTAGACACTCCAACCTACTCTCCCTCCATCATACAACCTACTCCAGTCTCTCTCTCAAGATTTCCTTCACCCATTCACCATACTTTCCCAACATGCCCTAATTTCTACATTTTCATGCAACATTTCTCTCTTCATATTTGAACACTTCCAACCATCTTCTTCACTCCTGAGCTTCATCTACTAGATCCTAGATCCCTTAATATCCTCATCCATCCTTCATTTCCACTTTCCCACTATTTTTTCACTATTAACCCTCTAAAAACCACTTTCGACCTATTCCTGTAGAACTTCTTGTAGATCCCCTGCAAACTTTCTGTAGAAGTTCACTTGAGCAGTTTTTCGAGATCTTATCACTGTGGAATTCTCCAAAATGGTGCTAGGGACCCCTTAGGTCCTTTTCTCACCTTCCCAACCTCCTGCAAATGGCCACTCCATTTCCTTTTGCCAATAAACCTCTGCACAGTAAAAAATAGTTAAAACACATGCATAATAGTTCTACATAAAATTAATCAAAATACAAAAAGATGATTCTTCCACATTTTCCTTCAGAAGTAGCTTAACCACATGCATCTTACCTTTCCAAGAGCCAGTGGCATCCATTTCAGTAGCTTTCATCTCTTTTCTTGCACAAGTAGGGTTAGTCGGTAAAACTAGGGTTTGCTAGGGTTTGTGTTTCCTTTCAGCTTTTATCTCCTTTCTGCAAGTAGACTAGCCTCTTTTGAGTTAGCTTTCATCCATCAAAGTTAGAAGCTTCTTTTGAGAACTCATAGAAGTTGGCTTAAGCTCCTAGCGAACTTGTGCTAGCTGATCAAGAGACAGCCTGCAGTAAGAGCTAGTACTTGTGCATACAGCACCATCACTTCCAAGTTTGTTATGAACTACTGGGTTGATCAAAGTAAAGAAGGGAGTCCCAGGAGTTGTAGCATCATTGCTGCAATACTGGAGCCCACCAATAACCAAGGGAGAAACCTATCGGCTATCTGAAATTGGGTAAATGAAGTTCACATTGAGTAGTTTTTGGAGCTCTTCTTTCACAATCTCCCTAAGATTTGGATTCATCCTTCTCTACGGTTGTCTGATTGGTCTACTATTTTCCTCAATATAGATATGTTGAATGAAAGTATTAGGGTTAATACCTTTCATAATAGTATACTCCCATGCAAATGCAGCAGAATGCTTTTGCAAGATTTTGGTTAGCTCTTCCTATTGTAATTTTTCCAAATTTTTGTTAATATTCAATGTTTTACCTAGAAAAATTTCAACTACAGAACTGCCAAACTCTTCCATAAAGTAGAGAGACATTTGCCTCGATGACAAATATTCAATATCAGAATCTAAGTGAAATTGTGTGTGATCATATTCTGAAGATGTTTCAAAATTTTCTAATGTATTCAAGATTTGACTATCTTCACTAACTTTAGAGTGAGTAAAGACAGGTTGTATAGTATCTTCATCATCAACCCATTCATTCTCTCCTACTTCTATAATTGCTTTCGCTGGAGGATACAAAGTGAATTTCTTTGTTGAAATACCATCAGAAATGTACATGTCCCTAGATCTACAACTAATAAAAGCATCAAATGTGGCTAGCCAAGGTCTTCCTAAAATGAGTGGGTGCCCTCCTAGATTACTCTTGGGAGTCAAAATCATGAAATCTAATGGATATTCCCAAGAATCCAAGGAGACCAAAATATCTTCTAGTAAACCATCTAGTTTGATTACTAATCTATCTACAAGTTGCAGTAAGGTAGGTGTAAAAATAAGATCAGGAAGTTTAAGTTGTTCCATAGTCTGTCTACTCATAATATTTATAGCAACCCCTATGTCAATCAATGTATTTGGACTTTCTATCCCATTTATGTGTGTCTTGACAATTGGACTACCTGGATCCAGATATTTTTGCATGGTGATCTTTCCGATCATGATATCTGCTATTTTTCCTACCATGTGGATTCTTTTTGTGTCTCTTGGTTTCCTACCTGGCCTTTTGATACTCAACTCCTTTATTGTTTTTGCTAGAATAGGAATCTCTGTAATGGCTTGTAGCAAGGGAATCTTGATACAAACATTCTTTAATTCATCTAGGAAATCATAGTCTTGCAACAAGAGTTGTTTTTCCACCCGCTTGTCAATTTGTAATCTTTCAGGGAAAGGAGGTGTGGATGTAGATACAAGTTTCTCAACTATAGGAGTTATGGGGGTTGACCCTTTTTGTTTTTCTTTTTGAATGGTTGGGTTTTGAAGGGATGCTTCTTCAAAACTTTTATTGACTTTCAGAGAATCCTCCTCATAAACATCTTGATCTTGAACATCTATAGAAGGTTTTTCCCTTTCTAAAATCCTACCAGATCTAAGTTGAACATCATTAAGATCTAGAGGAACAATCATGTAGGTAGGAAATTTTTGTCCTTCTACCATGTAAGAATTCTGATGGCTTTTGTTGTTGGGATTTGGTAATGGCTAGGCTGGTAGTTGATTTGGCTTTTGTTGAAATGGAAGCAAGAGTTGAGGATTTTGATTTTGTTGAGGAGGTTGTTTTTGTGGAAGTGGCAATGAAAGTTGTGGGATTTGATTTGGAAGTTGTGGATTTTGTTGTTGATTTTGTAGAAGAGGATAGCCCTGATAAGATGGAGGATATTGATAAAATTGAGCAAATCTCCCATAAGGATTTTGTACCCCTTGTGCCCATGATTGAGATTGATATTGATTTTGAGGTTGGGGCCAAGGTTGTTGCCAAGAATTCCAATTTGGTGGGGGCTAAAAAATCATAGGATTGTTAAATCGTTGATTTTGTTGCCCTTGCCAAGGTCTTCTTGAAACAAAACAAAAAGATTCTACTAAATTTGGGTCCTCCTGAAAGATAGCTTTGAGTCCCTGGATTGAAGGACAATCCTTGGTCTCATGACTTTCTGAGCAAATCATACATGTTTCTACAACTTTTGCATCCAAGGGGCATTCGCTTAGAGAATGTTTCTTTCTACATTTTGGGAAAAAGATGACTAAGGCATCAACTTCTATTTTATGCTTGTTTTGTATTTTAAGGGTGTCTAGCTGTTCACTAAGGCTCCCTAGAATGTCAGTTTTGAACTCATCAAGCATATTGCCAATCTCTGCCCTACTTACTGATCCAATTGCAGATTTGTTTTCTCTAATAAGAGAAGGATCTCTAGGCCCTTTTCCAGCTTTAGATTTTCCCCTTGAGAGATGGACACATAGTTCTGCTATGTCATGTAGTGGAAGTTGAGAAATGTCTGCCTTCCTCATCATGTTTAAAATATCTATCCATTCATCTCTAATGGCTTTCAGTAGAAGGGCTTTCAAGGTTTCCTCATCTAAATTGTTCATTTTCGCTCTCTTTAAGTTGTATTGAAATCTTTCAAGTAAATCCTCCAAGTTCTCATCTTCTTTTTGCATCATTTTGAATACCTCATTCTTATGATTAGTGGGCATACAATAATCCAGATATCTATCCAAAAATGTTTGCCTCATATCATTCCAATTCTTAATAGATTGAGTGACTAATCCCATAAACCATTTCAGAGTAGCCCCTTTCAATGTTGCAGGGAATAATTTGAGTTTTTGAGAGTCTTCTAGATGGTCATAGGTTCAACACAAGACTTCAAACTCAAATTAAAATGTTGTAGGGTCCTCACTTCACAATCCATAAAAAGTTTGGGAGGACAGATGGTGAAATGTTTTTCATTGTTGTATGGGTTTCCTCATCCACTATAGGGAATCCAAATGAGTTATCTCCTTCCCTATTTCCCCCATTATTACCTCTAACTCCTCCATTGTTACCTCTACCACCACCTCCATTATTTCCTCTACCTCTATCTCTACCCCCTCCTCCAAATAGTGCAAATTCTCCATCTTGTACCTCTTCTACCATGATTGTTTCCTCAGGGTCTTCTGGTTCTTCTATTAATGGTTGATGAGAGAGAGTCTCTACCTCTTCTTCTTCTCTAGGTGATTCTACTTCTTTTACTGCAATAGGTTCCCCTATGGAAGTGAAGGGTTCTTCTCCTAGTTTAGGTTTAGTAGATAGTGTGGGAGAATCTTCTAATTCGGTTGTTGCCCCTTGAATTCCAAGAATCCTAAGGCTGGGAGAACGAGTCTAGGATGGAGGTGTATCTTGTCTATTCCTTGAATTAGTTGGAGTTGTAAAAATCGAACTTTTATCCCTAGCTATAAACCTTCCCCTAGAATCTCTTTCTCTATCCATGTCATTTTTTTTATTTTTTAATGATTTTTTTAATTGGGCTAATAATCCTTTTTCTGATCTTCTAGATCGCACTAGGTGTAAGAAGAGAGCATACTCAAGAAATTATTGAACTAATAACTCTCTTTTCTGATCCTTCAAATCACACTAGGTGCAAGAGGAGTGCATACTTCAAGAAATTATCAATTTTTCCCTTTTTTTCCTTTTTTTTGAATGTAAGAGATAGGCTACCTAGTTACACTTCCCCGGCAACGACACCAAAATGTTTAGTCAATTTAGTATGTCCTAAATTGCTACATAAATCATCAATCCGGGATTTGTAAACTGATTAAGTGTGGCGCACTGTATGTGCAAGACAACCTCTTTCTTACTTTATTGTTTTCATTTTTTATCTTGCTTTTGGGGTTTTGTTCTTGTTGGTCTCCTAACGTGTTTAATGCAAATGGAAATCCTAATCTATGGTTTCAAGAATTCTTCTAAAGGTCAAGTATAGATGTAGAAATGAAGACAAGGTTTATGTCTCTTATGGTAATTTCCAAACTTAGCACTTCAAAGATCTCAAAACATGCTATTTATAAAATCAAAACTTGAACAAAAGTGTGAACATGCAACTACATAAATCAAGCAAAAGATGAAGTACTAAAAATGAGGTTATTATCTCTGTTGTCCATCTAATTACAAAAATAAAATCTAAACTACTGCATTCAAAATGAAAAAGAAGGTTTACCTGATAATATTAAAAATACTATCAGGTAGGATTGTGCAGTAATCTTAAGGAAGGAAAAGCCCCCAAAGAGTAACCTTAGTAAAGAGGAGTTGGTAGCTCTTAGATCCTTAAACCAGAACAACGATATCATTGTTCTGAAAGCCGACAAAGGTGGGGCGGCTATCATTCTCAACAAATTTGATTACCGCAGTAAGATGTTGGATCATCTTCATAACAGTGGGTGCTATAAGAAGCTTCCCAATAACCCTTTAAAGAAGATCTCTAGGAATGTGGCGCTTGCCATTAAATACTGTAAATATGTGTGTGACTTGCACCATAAGCTCATTGAGAGCAATCCCTTAACTCCTAGGATCTATGGACTTACTAAGATCCACAAAGAAGGAGCTCCCCTTAGGCCCATTGTCAACACCATTGGTGGGCCTACCTATCTTCTTGCTAAGTTCCTTGCATTCAAGCTTAACCCTTTGGTTGGTCGTACGGAGTCCTTCGTCAAAGACTCCACTTCCTTTATTAAGGAGCTCAAGGGCATTAAGCTTGACCCCAAGGACATCCTGGTTAGCTTTGATGTTGTTTCTTTTTATACCTGCATTCTGATAAATGGAGCCATGGAGGTGATCAACTGCCTCACTGATCCTGATACTGCTCGATTAGTGGAGATCTGCCTCACCTCCACCTTCTTTAGATTTGAAGGAGAGTTCTTTGAGAAAACCTGTGGTGTTGCCATGGGCTCCCCCCTGTCCCCTGTCGTAGCTAATCTTTTTATGGAGGATTTTGAAGCCAGGGCCCTAAGCTCGGCACGCCTCCTGCCAAAGCTTTGGAAGAGATTTGTAGATGACACTAATGTCATCTAGTCTCATGGCCAAGAGGAATTGGATCTCTTCTTCGATCATCTCAACAGTCAATCGTCAACCATTAAGTTCACTAAAGAACAAGAAGTCAATGGTTGCCTCTCGTTCCTTGATATTCTTATTTCTAGGAATTGTGATGGTTCCCTCTCCCACCAAGTGTTTCGAAAGAAAACACATACGGAGCAGTATCTTCATGCCAATTCCCACCATTTCCCAGCTCAGAAGTTGGGTGTTCTCAACACCCTAGCTACTCAAGCCCTTAGGATCTCTGATGAAAAAAGCTTTTAGAAAGAGAAATCCCACGTCCTTAATGTTTTTGTTGAGAATGGTTATAGCAAGTACCTGGGTTAGGAAGCTTTCCTCAAAGCTACCAAGAACTCATTAGCTAAAACAGAACCGAAAGAGCGGGTCCCAGGTGTCCATCTTCCTTATGTTCAGGGGACCACTGATAAGATTGGCAGGATTCTTAAGAGGCATAATGTCCCCTCGACCTTTAGACCCCTCAACACCATTCATAAATCCCTCAGATCTGTAAAGGATCCTATCAACCCTAAGGACATGAAAGGGGTTTATATTATTCCTTGTTCCTGCAGGCCCCCTATATTGGTGAGATGGGTTGCTACATTAATCAAAGGATTAGTGAGCATGCAACTAACCTCAAGCATAGGAGGACCAAGTCTTCCGCCTTAGCTGAGCATGCCAAAAGCACCAAGCATCATGTTTGCATAGAGGAGGCAAGTGTTACCACACCAAAAATTTAGGGAAGCCCTTGAGATTGAGAAGAGACCGAACAATCTCAATAGAGAAGACGGATGGATGATAAGCAATTGCTGGATCCCAACCATCTCTTCCTAGGTAATGGAATTTTTTTTTTCGTCATTTACTTATTTATTTATTTATTTTCCCTAAGTAATGGGTTTTTATTATTTGTTTATTTTTATTTTATTTTATTTATGTAATATATATAATATATATAAACTATATTTTATTTATATTTTTACTATTTAATTACTTCAATTTATTTATTTATTTTTCTCAATTTTAGTACCTTTTTATGATCCTTAACTATTTTTATATATATTAATATTTATCTATTTAGTTTTATTTTTTATTTATTTATTTTTTAATTTATTTAAAAAATTATGTTTATCTATTTATTTATTTATTTATTATTATTATATTATTATTATTATTTTTTTTTTTTTTAACTAACTTTTTAATACATAGTATTAAAAAAAAAAATTAAAAGTATATATAATAAGAATAATATTAATTATTAAATAAATTATTTTTTAACTAACCATTAGCACCAATTAAATTATTTTATTTATTTTTAACTAATTTCCATTAAAAAATTAATAATTGATAAATTAAAAATTTGACCTTGGTCCTGAAGTCAAATTTAGCCATTATCCAAGTAGCCGTTGGAGACTCTGCTCAGACTATTTAACATGCTACGCTGGATCTGTTTCTTCAACTTGTCCTGACGATGAACCACACTAGTTGGTTCGAAACGCATCGACAAATGAATTCTTATGTGATTTACGCTGAAGAATCTCTGAAAAAAAAGAATAAAGAAGCTGGAAACTAGTCACTGATTTCACCCATAATCCAATATTTCGTCAATTAACTTCTAAAAAGGGGTTAAGCTAAAGACACCGGAAATATTGTCATATGGCATGAAAGAATGACATTTAAAATATATACTTGTAGACTAATGAAAGCAAAATCAATTTACTTCACCTATAATCCAATAGCTCACCAATTAACTTCTAAAACAAGGTTAAGCTAAAGGCACCAGAGATATCGTCATGTAGCATGAAGAACTGATATCTAAACTATCTACTTGTAGGCTAATGAAAGCAAAATTAAATTACTTCACCTATAATCCAATAGCTCACCAATTAACTTCTAAAATGAGGTTAAGCTAAAGGCACTGGAGACATTGTCATATAGCATGAAGAACTTGATATTTAAACTAGCTAAAAGCAGTAAAAAAATCTCACTGAAATCAAAGCATAAAAACTGGAATTAAAAGCTAAAGTATAGTAGAGGAAGAAATTCTCATATCACCACTTGATGCAAAAACTACATTAAAAAGTTCGAGCATAACCTATCCTGAAATGCATTGATCAGTGTTAGTGGAAAATATAACAATGCTGCAAAAACATGTACAGGAATAAAATGATTAATACCGTGAACATAATTTGATAGATGTACAGTTCAAATAAAGGAAAACATGCATGAAAACTATTCAAAACAAAAGGAAAAACCTCAGCCAACAGGGGCCCTCTGCATAGCCTTGGATTAATACGCTGTCACTTCAAACCACGCTTTAAAAAGTCATAAAAAAACAGAGTTTTTGTATTATGAAACAAAGGATATGTCTCTTGGTTACAACAACAAAATAATGCTAAAACAATAGTACCAAGACTAACTACTTGTGTTGCAAACACTTATAGAGGAAATAGAAAACTGTCTTTTGGAGAAAAATCTTCAGCAATGGACACGTGAACAGGCCAGAATCTAGAAGTTCAACCTCTTGGTTGCCATAAACATTAAATCTATGAAATGTGGATGTTAGATTGTGTCATGGAGATGGTCTGCAGATGGAAAAAATGGATCCATGAACCCAGGAACGGTTTCGGACTTTTTCACGTGCTAGAACAGAGTCCTAGTTGATGTAGGACTCTCTATTGACCATCCTTTGACTAATTCCTTTCTTCATGAATTTGGCTAAACAGATAGGACCTTGTCCATGTGTGGATCATTTTTGACCTTCCCACGTGCCTCGTTTCTCCTGTCGACACCTATAACCTATGGAACAATGAAAACAACTGCGGAATTGCGAGTTAGCTGTGGAAAGTGGCTACATTCCGTAGCTGATGAACAAAATCTAAATCAAATAGCACACACAAGGATATAGTGTGAAAATCACACAAATGCACTCCTAAAATCAATATGCAACAATTTTTGATAGCTTATGAGGCATTGGTACAGAAAAATAGAAGAGAAAAGGTTTAGGAATGTATGTAGAAGAGAACTAGTTCTGGGGCTCAACACTACCCACCTAGTCAAGTACTTAGTCACGGTGATGATGTACCGCACACCCGTCTTCTTCCCTTGAGGCTGAATTCGACCCACAAAGTCAATCACCCATTTCTCAAGTGGTTGTAATGTCACTTGCGACATCAGAGGTAGTTCATCCCTCCACGATGGCCTACTATACCTTTTACATGCATTACATGCCCTACAATATGATTTCAAATCCTTATGCAAGGTTGGCCACCACAACCCAGCATGTAGAATCTTCTACGCTATTGATTTTCCTACATATTGTCCTCCTGCAACTCTTCCATGAGCCTCAGTGAGGATGTTGCTTCGTTCAAAGTTAGGTACATAACATCGAAATATTTTTTCTGACCCCATTTTGTATAAGTGTCTTGAAATGACGAAGAAGTCTATCGCACGCACCACTAACTCCTTCTTCTACTGACTTGTATACCCTTCTAGAGAAGTTCTTGACATCAAGAAGTGTATGATATCTTCAAATTGACTGTCTGTGATGCACACTGCAAAGAGTTGTGCGCCAGGCAACCCCTCCTCCAAATTAGTAGAATCCTCTTCCTTTTCAATGCGTGACAGATGATCAAGTCCCATGTTCAGTCATCTTGGCTTCATAATAACTTCAAATTTGTACTCCTGCAACAACAACAACCACCTACATATTTTCCCCCCTAACACAGGCTTGTTGACGAGGTACTTCAACGTGAAATGATATGTATACATCTTAAAGTGTCCACTCAACAAATATTGCCTAAACATTTGGAGCATGTACACCATGTCTAGTCCTTCGCGCTCTATGGTGGAATAGTTCTTCTTAGGCTTTGGACAATTTACTACTCATGAATGCTATAGGATGGTCCAGTTCTCCCTCGCCATCCTATGTCAGTACTGCTCCCAACATAATATATGATGCATCTACATGTACATGAAACTCCTTCTTCTAGTTCAAGAAGACTAAGATCGACGCGGTGACCATTTTATCTTTCAACAAGTCCAAGATCTTTTGACATTCATCATTCCAACATAACGTAGCATCATTTTTCAATATTTTCTCCATAGGTGTGGTGATCTGGGCATAACTCTTGATGAACTTCTTATAGTATTTGGTATGCCCTAGGGTTGCATGCAGCTGCTTCACATTCCTCAGTGCCTCCAAGTTGATTATCATCACGATCTTCACGGTGTCTACCATCAATCCTTATCTACATAACACATGACCCAACAGGATCCCAAAAGGGACAAAAAACATACACTTCTTCAGATTGAGCGTGATATAGTATCTCCAACATGTATCTAGTATCAAGCACAGAATTGCCACATGGCGCTTGACCAATCCAAACAGTATCCAATTGTTGAAATATACCTCCAGAAATTTATGAATGAAGTCTTTGAATGTCACAATGACTATGCGCGAGAATATTGTTGGTGATTCTTCAACCCAAAATTCATTACGGTGTACTGAAAACATCCCCATTCAGTCACAAACTTCATCTTTCTTCTATCCTCAAGTGTGATTTTGATTGGATGGTACCCAAAGAACCCATCTATGAAAGAGTATGCTTCTTGGCTACCTACATTATCCAGGACCTCGTCAATGAACAGGGTTGGGAAAGGATCATGCACACAAGTGTCATTCAATTTCCAAAGATCCAAGCATATCTTTATTTCTTCTTTCTGTTTCATTTTCTGAACCACTATCAGGCTTACCCAATCAGATTCTTCCAGTGGTTCAATGAGTCCTGCCATGAGCATCTTATCTAACTAAGCGTGGACCCTTTCCTTATACTTCATATTAAGGTGGTAAGGTCTTTGTTTAACAAATTTCACATCTGGTTTTAGGGTGATCTTCATGACACCCAGGTCCCCTATGATCCCCTTCAGATTAGAAAACTTTGCGGGGAATAAATCCTGATATTCACGAAGGATCTCAGCGACCTTGTCTACTATCTTATCATCCCAATAGTCCCCAATATTTGCAAATTTCAACTCCGCCTCTCTGCCAATGTTGACCTGCCTAGTTTTCATCAGCGCAGTTATGTCTGGATCCTCTATCTGCAGACCTTCAACCTCGTGATGACCCTCGGTTTCTGGAATATTAATCTTTCTCCGATCCTTGTCTTCTTCTTCAGAAGTCATGTTATAGCATTCCAGTGCATGGTTTAGCTGGGTAGTTCAATCAGGTTGAATCGGGTCCAAAGGATCTTGCGGTATCCTAACGATCACTGCTTTAACCTCCTATAGTGCCATGTCAATACAGTCAAACCCATCCTCAAAGTTGAACGTCATTATCAACCCCTGGCTCAAGATGTCCCATTCTTCAGTGCCATGGAAAAGCTCTGTTTCCTAGTACCAATTCATTGGTATGACATCCATGGTATGACAAAATAGATGCACCCATTTAGGTTGGGGCTCCACTCCATAAGCCTTAGTCCATTGGTCATGTGATCACATGGATCATCCCTTGCATCATACTTGTTAATCATCCACACTTTCAACTATCCAAAACATATTCTCATCATCCTCCTATAGTCGCTCCACTCACCGAAATTATCCTTGTGCGTATCCCACCATCTTATGGGTGTAGTGCACAGTACCCAGTCCAAGATCTAGAAGCGATGCTTCTTCGGCACTTCTCTCTCAAATGCATCCAAAAAGTGATCAACATCAATTAGCCCATCATAGTGAGGCATACTCCTTACTTCTAATCACACGCAGTGCAATTACTTGGTCATCATATTACAATGCAGTGTAGATACTTCATGCAGTTGATTCTGTCAGTGCTCTAATTCTTTGTCTGAATCTGATGTGCAAGGGCTCTCGCGGTCCCATGCAATACGTCTGTCTACTATCAAATTTACCCAATCCTGGTCTCACGCCGTTATCTTGTAAATCTAATCCAAATTATCATCATTTTCATAATCATGGACTAGTTCTGTATAACGCGGTGCTTCTGCAGGATCCAGTGGCACCACTATGTGGATTGACTTCTTTTCAAATATCATCTTTCTCTTCTTCAAGTTGATTACGCCATTCATTTCAATGGCCCAATCGATTCCAAGGATCACAGGGTAAGGATTGTTATCATCCACAATCTTTATTACCTCAAAATCCACCAGTACGCTCGCACCTGCGATGTCAACTATCACCCCTTGCAGCCTCCCCATCGAGATAATTTTCTATTGATTCTCCATCCTTAACTGGATCAGACACCATTGGAGCATAGGTCTCTCCATTCTCTATCATGTTTTCTTTGGCAAAACATTCGCGTCGGACCCCAGATCCAAGATAACTTGGTCCATTTCGTATTCCCTTATATGGGCGGTGAGTCTCATCTCACTCCCAGTCCTTGCCTTATGTTTTCCAATCTTTCTGACTACATGAGGTTGACCAGTAGTGTCGTCCTTGCCAATGCATCGATTGATTAGTTCTTGTAGACACTTCATAGCCTTATTGTCACGTAGCAGTTTCATGCAGGTCTCCAAAAACATGGTAATCATGGATGGGTCCATTTCTTCAACTAGTTTCTCCTGAATTCCTGAGGTAGAGGCCTAAGGGAAGCATTTATTTGCTTCCATAAATATTTATTTTTCATGCTCCAATTCAAACCCAGTCTCCTTTTTTAGTGCTTTGTGGACCCACTCACCTTCTGCAGGTTTCTTCCCTATATGCTCCCCACTCGTGGTTCTGCTTCGTAGCATAATGTTTACCTTAGGGTCTTCCTCACGAGGCTCAACCCTTATCATGTGGAGGTTTTGTGTCAGTTGCAGAGGCTATTCCCTCTTTTCACGAATCCCAATCAACAATATATGGAAATCCTCAGTCGCATGGTCAAACTGAGTATAATAGTGGCATGACAGTTGCGTCAGATTTGGACAGTCCCTCGTGTAGCGTCCTGGTCCTCTGAAATTGTAACCAATAAGCGGCCCTCAACCCCTAACAAGCCCCCCTCCACCTCGGCCTTGGCCGGGCCCTGATACGCACCTCGTGTTCCCCCAACGCCTTGGTCTGGAGGCCACATTTCTGCCTACACCTGTATGCAAGTGTCCTGTCCATCATTAATTCGTAACTATGATAATTGTGCTTGTCATGACCTACTGATTGACAGCAATTACAGAAGAGTTGTTGTGGTGTATGTACGAATTTCTGCAACAAATGGAAATTTTCAGTCGCACGTTTCCCAACCACCTGGCATATGTCACACCATAGTGCGAGCCCTTCACTTGGCCCTGCCACAGCCTCTGGCCGTAGAGAC
Source organism: Pinus taeda (assembly GCA_000404065.3). Classification (NCBI taxonomy): domain Eukaryota; kingdom Viridiplantae; phylum Streptophyta; class Pinopsida; order Pinales; family Pinaceae; genus Pinus; species Pinus taeda. The sequence goes on from APFE030571077.1 coordinate 197,755, forward strand.
ATTGGTCCCCCTACTGCAACATAGTTCATGAAAACTGGGCAATGATCCTTTTCATGCCCCTAACCTTTGCATTTTAGGCACCAAACTTCTTCACGTGCCTCTAGCCAAGCTGCTCTATCCTTCTCTGGACTTTTCATTTCGAGGCAAAAGTTTTGCCCCTGTGCATGAATCTATTGAACCCCCATATTAGCATCCTTCATTGGTGTCTCATGCAATCTCATCGCGATTTCTAGAACTTCTACCTGGGTCCCAATCTTCTTTTGTGATAGTGTAACCCTTACGTGTCGTAAGAGTAAGGCCACGAACCATTCACGGTGTTTCCCATTAGTTAGGTTCATGTTGGCTTCACGGATTGTACACTTTAATCTTTGATCCAAATCCTAGGGCATCTCTTGAGGCTTCATCATGATATCCTTGAATCCCACAATTTATTGTGCTTGAGACTTAGGTCTATTGAATTCGTTGTTCAGCGTAGCCTAGATATCTGCCAACACTGATGTTGGGTTATCAGTACGATACTTAATGTACCACGTTAGTGTGTGGTCTTGCAAAGCACTAACCAGCGTGGATTTCTTCATTTGGTCATCCGTGATACCTTGATATTCCCATACAACCTTCACAACAAACCGAAACTTATCCGGATCTTCATTTCCTACACCCTTGAATACACGTACGTTTACAGAGTTCACCATGTTGAACAATGGTGGAGGTCGGAGTGGTGTGGGTGATGGAGTAAGTGGTAGAGGTGAGGATGGAGGTGGTGTGGATGGATGGGATGAGGATGTGGGTGGTGTAGGTATTCACAGGAACCCTTGTATTATCTGCTGAACAACACTCAGTGGAGAAGACTGCACTGCTCCTTCATCGTCACTCAAAGCAGGCTCGATCAACGAGCTATACTCAAGACCTTTTCTTACTCCATCCCTAAAATACCTTCCACTTCACGTAGCTCCAAACATCAAGGTAACTGCATGACCCACTTTTCACACAAGGGCATCTTAATCCAAGTATTTAGTGACTTCAAATACTTACCTCGCGGTCCTTTAAAGAAGTGATACTCTGCTTCGTTGTAACTGACAGAAGTATTGACCGCAAACTCTGTCACAAATCCTCCAATGATGCGATCAAGCCAATGGTCAACAACGCACACGATCTTATCTTCAGAGGCTTCCAATATTCTTACTAACTTCGGTGTCCAAACAATCGGATTATCAAGCCTCCACCTTCCTTGGCTATCACCCAACTTTGCGATCCGCTCATATAACTCAACCGGGAAGGAACAAAAGAAGATTTCATCTATTTCTATGTACAGACATTTTTCCAACCACTATTCTTTCATTAATCATAGATTCTTGTTCTCTTGCACCGTGAATTTGTGGATCTTTCTATCCAACTAGTTTTCGATCTCCTTCTTAATTTGATTCCAATGATACGACATCACACATCTCGTTATTCAAATCTCGGTCCCAGCAATGGAACCATTTTTTGGCTTGATGGGCCCTGACCCAGGTCTAGCGTTAAGTAGCCAAGCATATCCCTACACTAATGGCCCTTTCAGCATCAATCCGTGGAGCGCAGACTGAGGTCTCACCTGAAGCAGCATGGGGGGATGCAGGAACCAATTTTTCACACCCTGACATGGTCATGATGTCGATCTTATACCCTAACCCTTGTCTTCTCATAGATCGATAAGCCCTTAGGGATTATTGATGTTCCTTCTTCTCCGGCCTTTAGAACCTTCACAAAGGTATATGACTGACCCTCGTGTAGCACTAACTAGAGATCCAGGCACTTACCTGCCTCTGTAACTAGGTATGGTTACAAGTTCCCAAATTACCTTAAGTGTTTTCCAATTTTACCATGCAATTAAGGTTATCTTCACTTAAACGTATATTCTTACTTGCATTCAAACGACAAATACAAACAGATACATTTGTGCATCAAATTAGCATTATAATGTAAACTCAGGACTTAACATAACATAATCGGATGCAATAATCAAAGAAAAAATACACAACAATTTCCAAATACTTCTCTTTGTTGATGATTCAAGTTCCGAGTATAGACTCTATCCGCCCTATGGACACAGCTGTAGGGGTCCATGCACTTAGTTGCAGACTTCTACCCTAGGCCTCTGCGCACTCAACTGCAAAGCCTCTACCTATGCTAAGACTCTCACTCTTAGCTCTCCTATGACCCAAAGCACTTAGAACTCTATTTCTTTCTACTACTCTACTCCTCCCCTTAGACTTACTTAGCTTCTTTTTACAGCTGACATGATTCTTTACAAACCAAGGGTGGACAACCCTTAATGACTCTTGACATCTTTGCACTCCGTCACCACAAAATGCAGAGACTTTACATTCTTTATACAAAATTTGGGCTTTCTACCCCAAAACTATCTCTTAGTGGAACCCATTCCCTACACTTCAATATGTTATTTGAGTGACTATGGTCACATCTTCTGAGAATGATCTCAATACCTCGGTCACATCCTTGAGCTTACTTACGTGTAGTTGGGAGGCTATAGTCCCACCTATAGGATTTATTTCATTTGACTGAGGGTTAGAGTAAGAGAAAACTCTCTCACCTCATATCAAAACTTTTCTTTAGTTCAACAATGTCAGATATTTGTCTTTTCATGCCCATAAATCATACTTCAATAGTAAAGAGTATAAAATTCAAATGACAATAAGAGAAGGGATATTATGGAGCGATTCTCCCTCTAAATGGGAATCCACTTTAATAATCTTCATTCATGCCATCAACCTATCTATAATGTTATCTTGCATCAGCAGATCTATTAGATCATAAATTCAGACCATATCACATGGTTATATTAAGTTATCATCATCTACTTCATCATGCCATCAATCTTTCATCAAGGGTTAGTGTCAATATAGCCAATAGGAGTAGGCTTCAAGAATCATGATCACAAGCATTACTTCTTTGTCACATAACTCAATCCATCAAGTCAAGGTATTCAATTTTACCATATTCTATAATCACTAAGCACTTCAAAACATAACCATGGTCAACAAAAGTACATGAATATCAATCTCATTGTTAGACTTCTATCATCATGACTACCATGCATTTCTCAAAAAAATAGTGTCAAGTTACCATCTACTAGAATAAAGGTGCTAAACTTATTTATGGGATAAATATATCCAAGAATGATAGATGTTAGCCAAACACCAAGTATGCCACTATATCAGAGATCAAAATAAAGTAGCCTCATAGAGTGAAGAAATTCATTATGTCTAGAAGGTTAGACACTTGTTCAATATCAAGTGCACCATTTCATCATAAGAATCATGAATCCAAATCACTTTCATATACATGAAAGAACCATTTGAGAAGTTTACATACTCATCATACCTTAGGGATTACCTTTCCATCCAATATTACAGCTGAAACATAATATTGAAACAATATACTATGCATACCTTGTAGTATTCAAAAACGTGTAGCACTTAGTCATATTTTCATCAACTGCATATTTACCTTTTCCAACTCTAGATTTTATTTCCTACATCTCAAATGATCCTCAAGAAGGATTCTCTTATTACATCTCATCAAGGAGGTTAAAAAAATCCAAATACTAAAATATAATTAATAATAAAAAACAATAATCAGATTTATAAGTCTAAACAAAACTAAAGATATAAAGGAGCATCATAAGTTAAGAGATATTTATCTTCAATTAGAGGTGATCCTCTCCCTCTTGAGCCAATATTCAAGAGCCATCACTATGCATCCACATAACAATGTTGCGTTAAATCAACTTTATCAAAAACCAGGCCTAATAGAGATTGTCCTATCTAGGGCTTCATCAGTTTTGTCACAAGTGATTGAACATCTTATTTTTGACCATGTTAGGGTTTCTAGATTTCATATCTCAAATATTTTCCATAAACCAAGGTTTCTCTCAAACCCTTACTTCACAATATCCATCAAACCCTAATGCACAAATTTCCTAAGGTTATCTTCAAACCCTAGAATTAGTTTAAGTCTCCTCCATCTTCTCTTGCTTCCATCAAAGGTGTCTCCATGGGGGTAATCTCCATGAATTTTATTCAACCCAGCTCTAATATCATGTTAACTTTCATAGTGATATATTTTTCTTTTCTTTGATAATTTCGTTTCTTCATTAACACATTAAGTTCACCCCATAACATCAAAACAATAGTCATATTTACGTCATTATTCAGAAGCATATGCAACTATGTATAAAGAAAAATATCATCATCATCAATTCAGTGGAACATAAAGGAACAATAGAAGAAAAGCATTCACACATAGAGACACCATAATTGGTCGGAGACAAGGGAAAATCCCACTATGGGGAAAACCCTTTCAAATTTTTCTTCTTATTAGATTGTCATCAAATGATTCAAAAAGAGAGAGTACAATGATCTGTATCTTCATCTATCCAACTAACCAGAAAAATAACTACAACATCCATGAAATGAACCCAACAATGTATATAGTCAAAACCATGATTCTAAAGTCTGTAATGAATTGTCACTGTCTACAATAAACTGCCAAAGCTTGTAGTCATCGAGCGAAATCTTCAGAAGAATTATATTTCATCTTTTATATCCTGGTTGTATGGAGGAGGTGACATGCGAGCAAATATAGTTTTCCCAGTCACTCCCTTAAGTCTAACATGCGAGCTACTGGGTTCAGATATGGACTACGAAAACCCTAAACCCCTAGTCGTGTGGATGGAGAGTTTTTTGTGCGATTGGAAGGCTTCAACCATATGGATGAGATTTTGTGTGAGAAACTATGGTCAAATCCTTCTTGTGTTGTGCCTACGACTAAGGGACAAAACCCTAAATTAGAGATGCGAGCTTTGGACCCTACAATTCCACTTTAGAGTGAACCTGTTTCTTCGTGGATGAGCCTCAAACCTGTGTAAGCCAAAAACCAAGATAAAAGAGTGTCTCATAATTGTGTCTACATGAGGTAGAGAGCACTTGTATTTATATCCTTTCAAGGTGGTCCACTTTTCTTTAGGGCCGACCTTATCAAATATGCACATGTGGAATTTTCTTCATAAGTACACTTTCCCTTATAGAATTTGAGTGATATTTAGGTCAATTTTGGTGCTCTCAAAAATATGAATTCAATGCAATAATTATCTCCATCATGTGAGTTTTCCAATGAGGAATTTGACTACAATTTCATATTTTTAACAGAATCATGATCTATTAACATCTGGGCATGTAGGGGGATACCTGAAGGGATACCCCCTGATGAGGTCTCGAAAATATCACACACACCTATTAAATGTTGGGAAAATATGTTGGATCATTGAACCATCAAGCATACAATTCTTGATTATGCAATAATGAGTTGGAGTTAATCATGCACAAAAAAGCTAAGTCAAATGGCAATGATGATTCACTTTGTTTGATGTAAGGCATCGAAAAATGATGAAGTTTGGAACTAGGGTACATCGCCCTCTATACCACTCTTCTAGAATAGATGTGTTGAATTCGACAGAAGAGGACCTGCCAGAGTTGAAGCAATAAGGAGCCCTCAATAAAGGCATGAGGGACATATCAATGTGACTAATATAGACTAACATCAAGGATGATGAAAAGGAAAGAAGGGGACTAATATACATATGACTTCCCTTGTCAGAGAATAATATGCAAGGTTGACCTGGTAGTAACTGACATGATTCCAGAGGGGATGGTCAATAACTCAAATAGAGGTTTCTCGAAGAGATATCAGGATAGCTTAAGTAAACTATATGGAAAATGGGATGAATGTGACACATAGAGAGATAATATATTATAACATGACTCAATGGGACATTGAAAAGACTCCATAGATGTAGGGGTGACTCGATGATATTTCCACATGGGAAAGGCTCAAAGGGTACCATAAAAACATGAGTAAATAGTGGTTACTCGTGATGAAACTCTACATATAATTTGTCAGGTGAAAGACAAAATGGTGCAAGAGTACAAATGACTCAAATTGAGAGATTCGTTTTTAATAGGTGACCCATTATAAAGTACCATAAACGAAGAGATACCCATTATAGATCTTGGTGAGAGATTTCCAATAATGCAAAATGTTCATCAAACCAAGCTACGGTTTGTTTGAAATGGCCAAGGGAAAAATTAGTGTTTTTCTTATAAGAGGGCTTCTTGCCCCCAATTCCAATTCATTTGTGCATTGAGTTGTTGTTGAATTTTGAGAGGAGGAGGAGGACCTAAATCTTGGCAAGCTTGTAGTTCAAAACATGACCGTTGTATTTTGGATCTGTGACTTTCTGGTTGGTATCCATACTTGTCTAAAATGGCCTTAATGCTTCATGGAAGGATGGTTACTAGGTAAGAATTGAGGTAAGAAATAAATACAGGAATGAAATACTATAGAAGGTATAGGATCATCACCACCCACCAAGTCAAACATGGGGACAAAATGGAAATCCTGGTATCACATAGAGTAGATTATTTCAAGATATGGTATCAAGCATCTATGATATGTGATGTGTATATGGCTCGTTGGAGAGGCTGATAAGAAAAACTATCCAAGGAATGAACAATAATCGACCATACCTATATCATTAAGGTCTAAGTCAAGACTTGTATTTATCTAGTGAGAAGGTGGCCAAGGGGGGCCGTCATGCCCCCAAGCATGGGATACGGCCCCCCATCATATGTTATGGAGGAGACTAATCATGTATGAAAAGGTGGGAATGATGCCCCTAGATGGAGTTGTATGTATCATAATCTGAACATGCTAGAGGTATTTAGAATAATGGATTCCAAACACTTGTATATATGTACATAAAATGGTTATGCAATTTGGTTTGTCATTTCCCTTTCTTTTTATGGTTATCTTCTCATGGGAAGAACTGATAGATGCAGTAGGAGAAAAGAAATGGTGGATTATCAATCTCATTTAGAACTACATATGTCAGTCAAAGGGATGTAATTTCTAGGTTTGCATACATGGTCTCACCATACCAACGAGTGGCTTCAGATATAATGAACATATTCTCACTAAGATAACACTGGGGTTGAACAACAATAATGCCTAAGGGACTAGGTTGTTGACGTAAGATGCAGGAATGATTAGGAGGATTATCACCATGATTATATGAGTGATATGGGGAAGAAGGATGGGAATAGATTCGACACTACCATATGCACTAGGAGTGTTGGGGAGAATTGATTCTCTTGGACTCTCAAAAGTGGATGCTCCCTTACCCAAACATTAGGTGGAAATGCAATAGCCATAAGGTGGATGTGGTTTGAATTCTTTAGTTCAAAGTAGGGTGTTCTTGAACCAATCATCATCATGGGATATGTGGTTCACATATGCATCATAAAAAAGAGTGGGTGGATGAATAGCAGATGTGGAACCCACTGATGTTGAGACTGTAGTAAAATTATAGGATGGTTCTAAAGACACACATTTAGAAACTCCCAAAGAGTCTAAAATAATTGATCCCAAAGATGATGACAAGTAGAGAATGGGTGTTGAATTATCCATAATATTGATATTAGGAGGGAGAATCATAATAGTGGGTTGAGAAGCCTCCTGTCTTTGCGAAGAATTGGTGCCATAACCTGTAGTTAGAGAAGAAGGAGAGTCACTATGAGGGACACCTAGTTTTTGATAACATGGAGAATATCATGAAATTCTTCAAGATGAGGATAATGATCAGAATAATTTTTGTATGTATTGCACAAAACATAAGGGTGGCTGGTGCATAACGATTTATTCTTCTCAGAGGAATTAAGTAAGGTGACTTGTTGAGTATCTAAGAACACACTCTTAACATAGGGTAGATCAGGACAATTGTTGGTGACATGCCCATGAAGATCACTCAAAAGTGGATGGAGGAGTAGGCATCAGTGGTTAAGTAGAAGTGGTCGTCACTTGGCTTTCCTTTTCCTTTCCCCCCTTTTTCCAGGATTTCCCCCCTCACCAGATTCTTTCACAACAACAATAGATTCTTTCTAATTTTGTTGTGGAATTGAATTGAAGGATGGAGTGGTAGGAATAGGTTGAACTGGATTCAAATCCATGTAAGGTTTGAGTTGATCAGGAGGAGTGTTTGCAAGAGGATCGATGTATCAAAATGGGATCGCCAAAGTCATGTTAGGGAAAATCAACATAGTCATTACATGAGTAGAAAATATTCTTGGTGGTAGGAATAAGAAAGGTATTCGACCAAAGGGATAATGACCTGGAGGAATGCCTCCTGATGGAGGAGGATTCATAGGAGATCCTCTTGAAGGTAAATGGCATAGGAGAATTGTTCCTAAAGGATGAGATGAGTCTTGAGCAACATGTTACTAGGGAGCTAGCTGCTAGGAAGATGTATTGAACTGCTTGTTAGCGTCCCATGACATTTGAAGCATAAAAACACTCGAACAATTAAGCTCAATTGAAATAGGTGGTGGGAAATACTAAGCCCCATGTAGCCTAAAATCTTTATAAACTCGAGGTAAAACATCGGAGAGTAGAAGTGTTCTTCTTTCCCGCCATTTATGAAATGATGTTTTGAGGAGAATTTTGGCATTGAGGGTCATAATAAGTCAGTTGATCAATGGTGTATAATATAATTTTCCATTATGGGGAAGCAAATCTTATGGAAAAAGTAAAATGTGAGGGTTGACATGGTGTACATGTAACTATGACCAAAAAAGAGGTTATAAACCAGAGGGCCATTGACAACTTCAATATTGGTCATGATTGTCTTACCAGCAATGTGATGGGGCAATTCTGATATAACCCAAGAGGTTGCAAGGGGTGACCATCCCATGCACGAAGAATGATGGTTGATAGTAACAAGTGGGGTGAACTTAGTTTCTTCCAGACACTAATGACCATCGCATAAGTTGATGTGCCTTCATCAACTATACACCATTGAGTAGTGGAATGTTTTATAGAGACTTGTATCTGAAAAGAAACAGAGGAGGGAAGGGGTGGACGATCCACTTTATCAACATCAAAGATAATAATTCAATCATAAGAAGGATCCATAGTTCCCAAAGTAGATAATAGATATTTCCATTGAGATGGGCACATCTAGAGGACTTCTAACATTGACATGGAATCAAGAGACTATGTCAAGTTATCTACTATACTATAAGTGTGGGAGGCTCTATAACTAGTAGCATTTCAACGTAATATTCCTTTAGTGATCTTAGGTTGAACCTCTACCTTAAGTTGAGGGATCTCTAAACTACCATTTGGTGATGAAAGGGGCTCAATGGAAAATTTGGACTGAGAATTGGTTGTTGACTTGTCATGAGGATCGTTACACCGGTGTGACTGAGTTTGGACATTTATATCTTTGGAATTCATCATGAGAATCTGATACTTTCCATTACCTAGTTACAAAGATGTAAGACGTGGAGGATTCTAGCCAGCTTGGGTGGCTACATGTCATTGGTGAGGGAATGGGTTGGTAAGCATTGTTCGATGTGTGGAAGGAGGAGGGGGTTGAGTGATGGGTTTCTTCTCTCTAGAGGAAGCTTATTGAGCTTCCCATGCCTCACACATTTGAGGGAGAATGGGACATTCATGAGTGTAATGTCCATAAGTCCCACAACAAGCACAATTTTTATTGGTCATAAGAGCCTTGTTCTTGATGGGTTATTTGTTATGTTCCTGGGTTATGGGCTTGTACTAATCACCCTTATTGGCATTAGGTTATCTACCTTGGTTTCCTTAATTTCCCTTAAATGTTTTATTCTAGTTTCATTTCCCCTTGTTCCTCCACTTGGTGTTAGGGAAAATGGTAGAACTCTATTGAGCATGCACTTGACTTTGTGGAGGTAGTTGTTGCTACAACAGATATGGTTGAGGCATGGGAGCTTGAGGTGCTGATGTTTTTGGGGATAGAGCACAAGGTGATTCATATGGATAATAAGGATTCATGGTAAAATTTTGGTAACTAGGTTGAGAAACATCTATCCCTAGAATCGGCTGATGTGAATGGGAAAATGCATATTACGTGTTTATGCCTTGGTAAGAGTTGACACGTGAAGGATCAAGTGGAGGATAAGTGTAGGTGGAACTGGTCCCCCTTAGGGTTGACCATAACTCATAGGAGCTTGAGAATATGGTGGTGTGTGAGGGTAAGAAATGGATTGAATGATACCATCAGCGGCATGAGATTCCCTTGGTGCAGAAGTAGCACCTAACCTGGGAAGATTGGGAAGGATGATATAAACATAACCTAAATTGGCATATATCAAATCATATTTCAGATCTATCTAGAGAGCTTATTCCTAAGTTTTAGGGAAGGGGGTGCGACATATTTATCTACGAGGGATAGGGGAGTTCTCAAAAACCAATCCATATAGATATAGTCCACAAAATCAAGAGCTTTACAAAGGCTCCTCCTATGCCATTCGTGTACATGGTCAGACAAGCAAGTGGTAGAATATTTACCAAAGGAAGTCAAAAGTTCGGTATTGGTGTCATATCGAAGAGGTAAATGAAAATATGATAGGAATGCATTAGTAAAAGTCACAAAGGTGGAATGAGAGGCATGTAGTTGGTCGACATACCACTTGGAAGAAGCTCCCTTGGGGAATCTATATGTGTTATAGTTTCCAACATTAAATTATCAATCTAGGTTCGTAAGACTTAGAGGCACAAGCGCAAGTAACGCAGGATCAGAGGATCTAACCTAGACTAGAGTAAGAAATCAAATTGTTGTTTAAGTACAAAAATGAATCAAACACTATTTCTAGTAAAATCAATTCAACTTAAAAAATGCTAATTATGGGATTCAAAAATATGTATAATGGGAAACACTCCTTTATATATTCTAATGACAATCAAGACAAAACATGAATCACGAAATCAAAAGGCATAAGGAGTAAATCTAAACTAAGCTAATGAACTCAAATGCTTGACAACGTTATCTAAGTTTGTTGCTATCGAATTCTATGTTGCTTCATTTAAAATGGGAATCTAGTCTATGACTATCTTCAAACAACTCAAAGCAATGTAAAATATCGAATCACACTGGAAATATAAATCACACAGTTCAATACCTGAAATCAACCTTCATTCTACAGTAAGGAAAATGGAAATCAATATTAATCTATTATGCAAGAATAAATTTAAATTATCCTATGATAATTTAATTACTCCAATCAACGCTCTTTAAAGAAATTCTTTATATTAAATCACATTGTGAAATTTGAATCATAATTCCCGCGAGAAATCAAACAATTCAATGGTGGAAATGGAAAATGCAGTCCTTATTATGACTAACTCAGGTTCGTTCGAAAACACAATCCAAACACATACCATAAATCAATCTCTCTGTTATACACAAGGTAATGCACACTATTGATCATGAACTTCATTAAAGAGACAAACACTTCGAATTAAACACACAAAGATCGTGTTAAGTGATTCCAAAACGCAATTGATTTACCTATCATAGGTATTATGATCATAATATAAATGGATGTGCTTTTAAATGAAAAAACAAAGCATGGATCTATATCGAAATACAACTCAGTGTTTTTATAAGAGACAGATCATTGCTCTGTGGAACAATTTGGGCACACAATGCAATGAATAGAGTGTAGTTTCAAAACCAAATCAACACAATACCAAAAAGGATTATAAGCACACTGAGATCAATTCAAAATCTATGTAAACACACTAAAATTATAATCAATCCACATATTGTTGGAACGAAAGTGAACATAGTAATATAGCTTATCTACCTAGGAATTACAAAGAGCTCAATCCCAAATTGTGGTGGGCCCTTTCTACACCTGGGTAAGCCTAGGAAACTTGCAGTAAAAAGGAAATATAATGCATTCGAATTAAAAACCCACTGACTATACTCGCAATAATCTGAATTAACACATGCCCATGTTAAATCAATGGAACATAGGTCTTTGATTAAAATAAAAAATGGTCTACGAAAGCTCAAAGCTTTGTGTTCAACAACTGATAATTCCCATCCCCTCTAACTTATTCTTGTGATGGCCTTTATAGGCAATATCATTATACATAAAATAGTAATGAATTCATTTACATGGTAAACTCAAAAAACTAAAACTAATCTTAGAATTCACAATTCAATTGCAAGAACATTCTTGCTTTTCATGGCGTAACTACTTCAAACCAAGCACTAACATTAGCATGGTCCCAATCTCAGCATAAACAATGAAACCAACTTTTCATTGAGCATAAGGGTTTTATCCAAACCATAGCTTTGGCTGAAAATAGGCAAATCTGAAATTATGTACTTAAAACTGTGTCAGAATATCCCATGAACATAGCTCCTTCGTGGTAATGAATTTTGCCAAACTATTTCTCGATTATATGAAAGAGGGTTCTCTAAACAAAACTCATGTGTTGAATTTCAATATTCTTCACCATTTGATCACAAACTTCATATTTCCATCTATAGCAATCTCATTCCATACTCAACCTTATAGTAACTAATTTCACTCACTTGTGAAGAATTTTGGCAATAGAACCCTACAACAAAGGCACTTAGAAAAACCGTCATTAGAAAATCATGACAAAATCATCCTTAAGACATTAAAAACACAATAAAACTATCATATTTAACTGTGATATGAAAAGGATGTTTTAGGCATGAGTTATGGGAAATGGATATGAATATGGTAGAAAGTGCAGGAATATGCTTTAGAAACGGTAATGTTATGTGTTGATAATGAGGGCATTTCTAAGGCCCAACACCTCCCCACACTTGCAATCTTTCAAGTTCTGATGCAAACAAATACCTTTTTGATTTATATATTCTATGACATCATAACCTTGGGTAGGGTTGGTTCTTGTGGAGCAACATCATGTAAATATTTGGAGGTGTTAGTTCTTGTGGAGCAACACTGTGTAAATATTTGGAGGTGTTAGTTCTTGTGGAGTTCATATTTGACTACTATAGAGTGGGGAGTGATCTAATTGAGGACAAACACTAAGTGGATAAGGAAGAGATGAGGGATCTCGTGAATCATGAAGTAATAATGGGAATGGTGGATACAAATTCTTTCATACTCTAAGACCAAGGGTTATATGTGGTTCTTCTTGTTTTGGGCAGCAATGACTTCATCTTTTGATGTCAACTTTGTCACAACATATAGCATTTCATCATGTGATAATACTGCAAACTTGTGATACAAATGGTACAATTCCACCGTGGTAACCAACCTGCAAGAACAGAGTCCATGCCTTGAAAGGCTAACAAAAGAATGAAAATAGCATTCCCACATGTTATGAATGCTTATGATGTAGGAAGAGAAGGCATTATTGTTGTTGCTTTGTATTAGTGGACCACTATGATCTACTTTTCATTCATATGGCCTGATTAGAGCACTTATGCATTTTATTATGAAAATGGATTTCAAATGGAGGTGGGTGATAGAGGTGATGAAAGATAGAACATATGAAGTGGAAAGTGGTTAACCATCATATTTCCTTGCATTCTTAATGAAATAAAGAATCTTAAGCCAATTTACCTCAGGTTTACATTTACTATGATAACTGCAAGATGAAGTGGAGGCTAGCGCTGATGTGATTGTTGATCTGATCCATTGAAGAAATATGAAGAATGAACTAAAGTGTTGAACGGTGAACTAAAGATCCCCTTCTCCCCCATGCCTGAGGAGTTGTATGTCCCCAAACAACGGAGGAAAGATGACTAATGCTGCAAATGACAATGGAAATGTTGATACAAAGATCCAAACTGTCACAAATCTATGTTGAGATCACAAAATCGTATAATATTCAACTGCTACACACCTGTGTGCAATCTTGCATATGTGAATAAATGGTGTCAATGTTGTACATAAGTAAGAATCATTGGATTACCAACCATTGAGGGAGTCATTAAGCAATGCGAGATATCCCACCTTTGATGTCATGGTGTTATAGCACCATTTACCTCCCTTGGTATTTTTGATGCTTGGTTTATGGCATAGGGCAACCCCTCCTTCCAGAATTGGTCCAAATATTTTAAAAACAATGTTTTATTCCCTATATGCTACTTTTCCCTAAGATAAAAGCATGTACACACAGATTAGTCAATACCCAACCTACATATATGTGTAAAAAGACTTAAAAAAATTAAATTTCCTTAATTATGGACCGAGTTCATGGTTTTTACCTGTTGATTACCTCCTATTGCCCGTGGCCCAACTATTTTCCAACTAAAAAAATAATTGGGAGGAGTATAGATAGACTTATATGGGAAGGCCTTAAGGAGGAGAAGAGATATATTTATTATACTGAGATTATCCCTGACTGAGTCTGAAGTATCCCTGTGCTTCAAGCACTTCCCCAAGTTTCAGGAAACCCTTGTTTCCATTTATTGTTGATATTCTCCCTCTTGCTTGAGATATCATGGTCTTAGTTATGGAAGGAGGCTGTTGAAGACTGGGACTGGACGGATCTGGAGGACGGTTCTGCTTGGAGCCGGAAGAAGAAGACTAAGGTGAATTCACTTCGTTTTAGTTATATCTTTCTACAGTAAAAAGAAGCGTTGTCTTGTTTCCGAGATTAACTATGCTTATGCATCAGATATTGTTGTAATTCATATATGAATGTTATTTTGATGTATACCTAATCATTTTCTTATATGATATAAAGTTAGTTTCATTAAAATACTTTATCTATATACTACTATGTATGTTCGAATTGAATAATTTTCAAGCTTGGAGAACATCAAGAGTTGCAGAGAGTCTAAACCCTGCAGGATCTACCCGAACGATGGACATCTAGGTATGGTTTCTCTCACATAGTTTGTTTATTTAAACATTTTGCATGAGTTGTATGAGTGTTTCTCACTATAGTTTTCTCTTGCTCTGTTGGGGTTCTAACCCAAATCCCTAGGGTACTTATTCCCATAATAGAATTGGTGACTCTGCTAGGGATAACATTCTTGTTATTCCTAGCTTGGGTTGTTCAATGTTAATTAGGGCTCAATTCTTGGTTTTCTTGTCATGACAGTATTATTTGGTCCAGTAGAATCTCATACCTTATGTCTGATATTTTTGATATGGCTTTGTTTTTTATTTTTCTTGCAAAGCTTTGTATATGCACTTTAGTCTATTTACAGTAGCATACACACGCTAGTTTCTGTGAAGTGAACCCACATATACGCGAGTTTCCTTTATCAGAAGCATGTGTACATGCCTCTGTGCTTGAACACAGTCGTGTATACCATTTTTTGCATTGTTTTTTCAAATATCTCTGCCCAGAAAGATTTTTTTCTTGGTCTGTTTAGTCTCTGAGTGGTCAATTTATGTCTCTAGAATTTTATTATTCTGCAAGCTTACTATTTTGAAGTCTCTTCCGCTTTGAAAATGTTTGGCCTAGGTTTTCTTTTGAGTGATTTTTATGATTTGTGCTTTGGCACACAAGAATTCGTACAAAGTTTCTTGATTATTCTAGACCTATAGAACAATAGATTATTTTCAATCTTAGTGTCAAGCTCAGTTATTGGTCCACTTTCTTTTCTTTCTGTCATTTT
>APFE030571079.1:965-16350 GCA_000404065.3 Pinus taeda
TTGCTCCATCTGTAATATCCATGTTGCAGGATCCTTGCCATCAAACTTCCTCATATCGATTTTTGGAATATGGTGGGTCTTCGATCCAACTTTAGAGTCTATGGAATCATGATTAACATTTCTTTTGTTCTCATCATGAGTTTCCTTTACTACCCTTTCACCCTTAGTGACCCTTTCTTGTAGCAACTTATTCATATTTATCTTCAATTCTTCCATGTCTATCTTCAAATCTATCTTCAGATCATCCATCTTAGCTTCCACATCATTCATCTTCTACACCTTTTTGTGCAAGTGACACTTGTTTCACTTGGTCTCGTAATTTTGATATATCATGTTGCATTTCTTCCTCTTCTTCATGAGTCATGCTAGAGCTTTCAGGTCGCCTACTAGGTTTTTCCATTTTTTTTCTTCGGGGCATCAATTACTGATAATAATGCTTCACTATGCCCTTTGAATTCCTTCAAAATAATTTTTCAAACCAAGCTTAAGCAAACATTTAAAAAAATATACACACCTTTTTTCACTTTGTAGGAGCTCGATATTACCGCTGATGTATCTCTGTAATTTCGGATCATCCAGTTCTGAAATTACGACCTGTGGTAGCCCTCTGTGTCCTCTTTCCAATGCCACCAGTCTGACCCCAATTGGATTCTCCAATGAAGAGTTATGCCAAATCTCCCACAGTGACCTGATTATAGACTAATTCAGTAGAATGAACTTGTACGTTGTGCCACGTGTCCCTATTTTTACCTTTGGCTCTGAAAAATATATAAAAGAAACTACATCCTGTTCTATTTCTGTACCTTCTTACGAAATTTCAATCTGATGCTCAGAGCGAAAGTTATGACGATTTTCCCCAGGTCACCTGTTTTGAATGTAATTCAGGATTTTGCAAAAGGATGAACTTCCTCAGTTCATATCTCCGACAATATAGCGTGACAAGCTCTGAAATTAGGACCTGAGATTTAGTGTGATGTCTTCTCAAATGGGTTTTTTTTTAGCTTCTGAAATGTTGCAGAAAAAAAGTTATAGTGAAAATGCCACGATGACCTAGAGCAGCGAAACCCTAGAATTCAAAGCTCTGATACCAAATGTTATGAAACCAACTCAAGAAAAGATAGAAAAGATAGATCAACGCCTTAGAATTTATCCTCTTCGAGGGGAAAACCTCCTTTACATTACATAAATGAACAATTCTTGGATGATTCAAATGATAAAACCTCCTTTCTATATATAGGAGTCTAAGGAGTCACAATATAACCCAGCGGACCTAACAATAATAACATAAATCCACAAAAATAACAATAGAGGGATTCTATGGGGCACAGTAATAACAATATGGGGACAATAGGGGCACAACAATATTAATAAGGGGCACAACTACATTAGTAATGGGGTAATCACTAGTATTATAGGGACCCAACAACTAGATATCAACTCAGGAGGAAGGTGAACAGATGTAGGTTCGGGATCTTTCTCAATAGATTGAGCACTTGATTGAAGATATAGACATGGAGATGGAACAAGAGCTGCAAAATGAAGATGTTGTTCCTCTTAGTGATGATCCACTAATGGATGTGCACAATTTGTCATTTGATGACTTCCAAAAGAAGATTGTATAAGCATGGAGCAAGAATTTTCTGGATGATCACGTATCACCTGGATTCCTTAGAGAAAGGGTGATAGTCGTAGACAATAGGAAGAATCCAAATGCCATTGCCTAAACAAACATTTCCTTTGTAGGCACAACAAGATCAAAAATTCAGTATTTGATTCCTGAGAATGAGTAGTTGGCACAAAACTTATAGGTTGCAAGGAAAGAGGTAGAATAACTCCATGCAACAACACAAAACATAGTTTTTGCACAGGTTTACTTGAACGAAATGAGAGAAATGATACTTGCTGAAGTATAAACACTTGGTGAAACTATGTGGAACCTCTATGAGGAGTTTGTGACTATACATAAAGAAGTTTTCCGTTTGCATGGCCTACAACAACAAATCAAAGAACTTGTTAAAACTCTCAAGAACATACAACTTGACATCACCTTTGTGCAAGAATGGAAAATGTGATACAAAGAGGCACTACTAGACTTGGGGAAGAAAATGATGCCACAGACAGAGCTACAGAGAGCGAAAGTTCGGATGTTGATTCAAAACAACAAGCAGCTCACCTCATTTATTGGTAGCATTCAGGCCTCATATGTACGATTATTCAGTAGTTATGATATCTTGGTGAAAACACACAAGATCCCGTCAAGTGGCTCGCTCACCAAATCTAAACCCAAGAACCAGGTCCGGCAAGGGATCAAAGAGTGCTTCGAGCAGCAGAGGTAGATTGCCACCAAGACAGACAAAACATACAGAACTACATTGATGGTCGTGTCCAAACTAGAACAATGTTACTCATGCTTAAGAGAAAGGCATAAACTAGTTGCAAGGCATTGTACCTGGTTGCCATGGAGGCTAGAGTCTACTTCAAGCTAGACACCATCACACAATTTTGGGATGCCATCGCACAATACCAAGCTTGGCACCAGTATGTGATCGAGAAGCATCAATTGGAATTTGTTGAGCTAGAGTTTCCCCAAACTCAATCATCATATTATTTTGTATTATTGGGTTGTCAAGTTATCTCTACCCTATTTTGTCTTATATGGGTATGAGTGTAAAAGGTAATACTCTTTGTAATTTTTTGTAAAGTGAAATTCCAAGTCTCAATGTTGGAATGTGAAGAGTCATCATGTAATGTAATGAGTCATTTCAAAGAAGTTGAAGAGTCATGGAGGTAGCCCAAAAGTCACAAAGGGGAGTTAAAGGGTCATCCACCCCCTTGTTATAAATATAACCTCATAACTCATGTAAGGGGTTTTTTGGAACCAAATTTTTTTCTAGGATTACGCTTAGGAAGAGCTTGGGAGTTTTTTTAGAGCCTTGGATTCTCCATAGTGTAGAGTGAGTATAGTTCTTTGGAGGAGCAGGTGTTCTTAGCTTTAACGTTCAACTATTGGGGCTAGGGGTCCGTCAATGATGTATGTATGAATGTAACTTTCACTTATAATAAAACTTAGAGCCGACACACTTTCATCCATATGTTGTGAATGTAGTAGGACTATTCTTTTTTTATTTGCAATGTATGTTATTTGACTTAGGCTTATTTTTATGAACTATTTCGTTTTCATTTGTATGAATCTTATTTAATGTGTGTTGTTGTATTGATTCATCAGCTTAAATTTTTGGACTATTCGGCATGTTAGCTCATGATGTCATTATGCTCGTGTTTTCCTTTTAAGATGCATACTATTACATGCTTCAAAGGGGTGCATTTCATTTTCCCTTAATGTGTTGTAACCTTCATGCATCACACTTGACTTTCTGCAGGGTTGGACACTTTCTCTCACCAAAGTTATCATACTTCACTCTATGTAGTTATCGTACATTACCACCCATTGTTGGGACTCCTACTCGAAATGGTTGGAGGTCTAGTTGGGACTTCATATCTAGGAGATCCCATAAATGTTGGTAGGTCTAGCATCATCAACATTTTTGGCTCTAGGAGGAGGGTCAGATGAAAAGTTGAGATCTTGAAGTCTGTTTTGAATTTTTGTTCTCATTTAATTACTTCTCCTCAAATCATAACCCCGGCATGTATTTCTAAACACACAAATTTGAAAGGGCCACGAGAATTATTAATGACTTTTAAAATTTGAAATTCAATGGCGAGGGTGAAACAACCTTAATTGATCACACAACTCATTTTCTTGATTTATGCATGAAACACAACATCCACTATGAGGATGTTGGCTTTAGGTTATTCATTCTCATGGTTGAAGGGAGCACATAAAAATGGTGTAACACATTTCCTAATGACTCCATTCACTCTTTTGAACACTTTGTCACTGATTTGTTTTGTACCTTTGATATGTATGATCATAAAACTTTGTGCAAGAAAATTTTGAATTTGTGAAAAGCACCTGGTGAATCTTGTTGGTAGCTAAATTTTCCCACTTTTTACCCACCTTTTTATCCCTTTCTTGTACTCATTTCATGTCCTTGTTGGTCAATTTGTATTCTAATTAGAAAATGTATACCTATTGTCATGTTTTTTTCAATTGTTAATCGATGAAGCATAGTCATTGGATATTATGGCCTAAAGCAACTTGCTAACTTAATTTTCCTTGCAAATTTGAAGGAAAGATGATCAAGACCATGATTTAGCATATGATGAATATCAAGCTGGCAGCGCTATCTTTGATATTAGCTGCAATGGTAGTTCAACTTATTGACCATCACAAGTACTATCTTTATATTATATTATATCTCAAGAATTGCTATGCATTTGTAGGAAGATAGCTATTGTAATCTTAGGAATTGTGAGTTATTAAATGAAATGTATAATTACTGTTATGAGGTTGGGAAAGCCACTGTTAAGAGCTACACGAGAATTCTATGATGTAACAGGAGACCTACGTAATGTTATTTTTATTAATACAATTTTTGATCTTCTGAGTATTTTATAGTTATTGGTCTTGCCACATCCCTGATCAAGGAGTAGGCCACACTCTCCTTACCAACCGTTGTTGGATTAGTTATGTGTGTAGGCTTATTTACGTTGTGTTATTTCCTTTTTGTGCAATGATTTTAGTGTTTTGTTGTGGGCCTTAACTTACAATTACTCTTATTTTTGTTACAGTTATTACTTTTTGTTACACATTGTTATGTTATGATTGAATGTTCAATGCTAGGTAGGGAAACTGTGACCTGCATATACCTTGCATCATAGCCTTGAAATAACCAATCGAGCCCCAGGTTGATAATTAATGTGGAATTGAGTAAATTGTATGGTTCATAACTGAACAACAACATTTTGGCGTCATTTCTGGGGAGGCTATCAAAGGTGTGAAAGTACGACTAGTGTTGACCATAGGACCATTCTCTCATCCTGGGGAGGGAATTTTTTCACCCTGCTTCAGGTCCTGAGCATTAGATTATTTTGTTTCTTTCATAGGAACTTCTCTCTCATCCTGGGAAGGGAAGTTTTTTTTTCACCTTGTTTCAAGTCCTGAGCTTAGATTTTTTGTTTGGTTTGTTTTCGTTCTTTTTCTTTCTTTTTAGGGGCCACTCTCTCGTCCTGAGGAGGGGATTTGTCGCCCTGATTTAGGTCCTGAGATTTCAATTTTCTTGAATGTTTTCCTTTTATTTTTTGATTTCATGAATAGAGATACAAATAAAAGGGGCAGAGGAAGACCCTAAAAAAGAGGAATGAAATATCTAGGCAAAATTACCTATATCGAAGAAATCATTTCAAAATTTCACTCAAGAGCATCATCACGAGCTGCTGTTAGGGTGAGGTCTCATATGGAGATCTAGAGGGAAATCAGTTTCATAACCAGAACCTTCCCCAATAACAGAAGCACAATTCAGGGAAGAAGAAGTAGCAAGCAGACGATTGGGGGAACTGAATATTGTGTGTTCAAAAGAAGAAGGATACTTGAGGGAATTCACTGCACCATTTGATTGAGGAAGTGTTGTTAAACAATCTCAACCGTGCATTATAGAACAACCAAAACCTGTTGAGATTCCAAATGAATATTGGAATATATTCATGGCTCCTACAACTTCTTCGATCGAGTTCCCAATTGGAAATATCAAGGGTGATGCACCTTTCGGACACATTCCTATTTGAATTCAACATTGTCTGTCGAGGATATGACTATATTTATGATGCCTATAAATTGAAGATATTCCCCACCAATTTGAAGGGAACAACTTTGAGATGGTTCATGGGTTTAGGGGGAAAATATATTACTACATGGGATGATATGAAGACAATTTTCCTCAAAAGTATCAAGACTACTAAAAATCTCGAGATGTTAAGGAAGAAAACTTTAAGATTATAAAGAAAGAGGATGAGAAAATGGAGGACTTTGTGGAATGTTTCAAATATAGTTTATAGAGATCAGGACATAGTGATGTCGATAAGGACATATTGAAGATAATTTTTCTCTGGGCACTAAGGGAGTAATCTTTGGAACTTTTGAATGTAGTAGGAAAGGGAGATATATCAAAGGAAGAATTTGATGCCATTTGTGAATTATGAATTAAGTGTTCATGTGGAGCTGGATCCTAACCCTTGAGACATCCAGTGGTGGAGTTACAAAAGAAGAAATTGGAAACTTGTTGGAAAACTTGAGGATGGATATCTTGAGCACAATGTCCTCACAGCTGGATGTTTTACAGGTGAAACAGAAGCAGATGGAAGAAGAGAAGGCTATGTCCATTTTTTTCCCTCAATGTAGGAAGAAACATCCATTGAAGGAATGTCCATTAAATACTATCGAGACCTGTGCGATATGTGAATGGAGTCATTCCACTAGCACCTGTCCATCTCTTCCTAAGTTGAAGGTTATTTTTAGGGAGCAAATGAAAAGGTATATCAATTGTACTTCAGGGATCAAGGAAACCATGGAAACAGAACATAAATCATGGTATTCCCCAAGACGGCTCTCAGTATTTTAATAATTTGAATTTTGGGCCTCAGTTTGTACCTTTTTCACCTTCATGGCCACAATCCTATCAATATCCAATTCCCTAGCAACCATGGTTCCCCCAGTCTGGTCTAACTTCTTCATGGCCCCAGAATTGGCGTGGACCTCCTCCTCCTTCAGGACAATTCTCCCATCCTATGCCACAATGACAATTATAGCTTCCTTCTAATTCCTCCACTAGTAATCCTCCTCTTTGTCCAAAACTGCATGTTCAATCCAACCCAAATCCAAACAATAGGGGGGGTCAACAATTTGAGACACTCAACCTTCCTGCATACAGTATTGCCACCACGGAATGTAACGAATTAAATCTCTTGTCTGGTCGGGTGGTAAATACTTAGAACCATAACCTAGGAATTATGTTGGAACAATTAAGGATGAGTCAACATAAACTCCTATGGAACAGCAATCCCCTTCTCAAACAATTGTTACTAGAGGATGTCAGACTGGTCCACCTTATCCTAAGAGACTATCCTTGAGAAAACAGAGTCCTCGTCTTGAATTTGAATTTTCAGGGGAATTGCAAAATTTATTCGTCAAAATCACATTACTTTGGGCTATGAGGGACATACTGATTTATGCCAAAATGATCAAATAATATTTCTCTAAGAAACCTAGAAGAAAACCAAAGGATCCACTGACTATTCACATTACGAGAAAATTATCAAATATAATGTTGGGGAAGCCTACATCTGTTAAGTATGGGGATCCAGGGAACCTGATTCTTACAGTATAGACTAATGGGGTTGATATCCCAAATATGTTGGTAGACTTGGGGGCAACAATTAATGTCATAACTTCTGCATATGTGATTACCTTGGGCCTGCGAACCTTAAACGAACTCCCACCATCCTATAATTAGTAGATCGGTCTACTATAAGATTGGTAGGGAAGTTGGAAGATATAACCATTTCAATGGAGTCAATACAGTACCCTGTTGATCATTTGGTATTACATACCCAATCCCCAGTCAGTGGGCATCCTTTGATTTTAGGAAAACCATGGCTTGCAAATGAAAACACTTGCATTGGGTGTCGGTCAGGAAATATGGTAATATCCAATGGGGAAGTTATAAAGAATCTTATTGTTTATCCCCCTACAGAATTGATTTCATCAAATAAACAAGGATTTACCTTAATACAAAAATCTCTACCTCTGAAAGGGATTGATACCAAAAGAGAATAAATCAAACCAATTCTTACTATTAGTGAGGCCCTCTGTTTTAAGGATGAAATGAAAGATGATGCCATTAGTACCTTTATCAACAAATCCAACTCTGTTTCTGATTCAACCTACTAGTTATTAGAATATGTTATGAGTTGCAATGTACCAGATATTGAAATTGAAAGTGTTCCTGTAATTTTACCCCGTAAAAGTGTTCTTGTACAAATTGAACTAGGGAAGATGTTGAATGTTAATCCTGACTTTTCACCTTCCAAGTCTGAATGGTTACTGAAAGTCCTTGAGAATAGAAAGATGCTTTCACTTGGGAATATACAGATATGAAAGGAATTCCTGATGACTTATGTACTCATCACATATACATTAAAGAAGAATGTCCACCTGTAAGGCAACCATAGAGAAGAATGAATCATGCTTTATAGAACATTGTCATAGATGAATTATAGAAACTATTAGATGTGGGACTTATTTACGCACTTTTAGACAGTCAATGTGTATCCTCACTAGTCATTGATCTGAAGAAGAATGGAAAGTGGTGTATTTGTGTTGATTATAGGGAATCAAATAAAGAAACTCAAAAATATCATTTTCCCTTACCCTTTATTAACCAAGTCCTTGATACATTAGCTGGAAAGAAGTTCTTATCCTTTCTTAATGGCATTAGTGGGTATAACTAGATCCAATTAGCTCATGAGGATCAAGATAACACTACCTTCACATGCCCTTGGGGAACCTTTACATACCGAGTCCTTCCATTCGGTCTCTGTAATGCACCCGCTGCCTTTCAATGGGAAATATGAGGTAATTATTTCTAATCTAGTCAATGATAGTGTTGAAATCTACATGGATGACTTCACCCCATATGGGGATTATTTTGATGAAGGTTTGGGAAACTTAGAGAAAGTACTTAAAATATGTAATCAAACACATGTTTCTATTAGTATAGTGAAATGTCATATGATGATGAAAGAAGGAATAGTGTCGGGACACCTGATTTCAATTGTAGGAATTCAGGTTGATCCTACCAAGGTAGAGGTAACATTATATTTTCATACACCTAAGACACCAACACAAGTGCGTAGTTTCATCAGTTATGCTCGCTATTATAGACATTTTATAGAAAAAAATCTAAGATAACATTTCCACTTTTTCAATTGTTACCTAAGGATGCATAGTTTGTGTGGATAGATGAATGTGAAATAGCCTTTATGAAAATCAAAGAACTATTTTGCAAATCTCTGATATTATGTGGTCCTGATTGGAAGCTCCCGCTTCATATCTCTACAGATGCTTCTCACACAATAGTAGGGGAAGTCTTGGGACAGAGGAGGACAATAAACCATACGTGATCTATTACTGCAGTAAGAACCTGACTCTTGCTAAACTAAACTATACCATAACTGAAAAAGAGTTTTTGGTTGTTATTTATGGTATTAATAAATTTCGGTATTACATTACAGGGTATCCCACTTTCGTGCACACTGATCATACAACCATCAGGTATCTGATGAATAAACCAATAAATTTTGGTCGCATTATGATATTGTTATTATTAATTTAAGAATTTGATATCACCATTGTAGATCAGCCAGGGAAAGATAATGTAGTTGTAGATTTCCTATCTAGGCTTGATACTACTGATGAAGGTACACTTGTAGAGGATAGCTTTCTAGATGAACATGTTTTTGTAATTTCTACTCACACTCCATGGTATGCAAATATTTCTAACTATATTGCTATAGGAAAGGTACCTCAACACTTTCCATACAAAGAGAAACGAAATATTATCCATCATAGTGCCCGATATTTGTGGATAGAGGGATACCTCTTTTATACAGGACTTGATCAACAAATCTGGCGCTGCATAGGTGAAGATGACATATATGATTTATCCAAGTGGGTATTGGTGGCCACCCACCTATTCCACATGGACCCCCACCATTTTTTCTTTTATTTTTTTAGTTTCCTTGTTTACAGCACAATTTAATATTTTTGGCAGTTTTTCGGGTCTTGAACTTCCGGAGCCATTTTCAAACCCTGAACAACATTTTTTGGGAAAACTAGGACCAACATGGGTTATGGACCAATGTTGTTCATTCAAAAGTTTTAGTCCTTTGATAGATATTTATAATGAGGCATTGTCCACGCCAAACAAATATTGTATGCCAAAGTTACAACCCCAAGAAGTTGATGTACCAAATTATCGAAACGGGGCCCATAGTTTGGCACTTCATCTCCTAGGGTTAAGTTTTTGGATGTTTCGGGTTTTCCATTGTTTCTAAATAATAAATAGGCCTTTGATCCTCATTGTAACATATTTCATAGGCATGTAGCCACCACATCTCTTCTCACAGATAAGCTACCATCGCCCGAGGTAGTCTTATTTCCATTCTATTTGTAAGCATATTTCAGTATTTGATATTAATGAAATGAAGTTTTATTTCTACTGCATCTTTGTATTTATGGTTATATCTATAATTTTTTGCATTCATCTTTAAATCTAGATTAGTGGTATCAGAGCGGTCTTCTCTTTCTCTATTTTTCTTTACATGTGCCCAACGAGGTCAGGATATAAGGAGTTAGGGCTCGATCTGGTTGAACCTTTGCAATATTAGCCTCGCAAACCCCAATGGTAGCACATGGGGGAAGAAAATAAAGACGAGGTGGCAGGAGATCCTATCAAAATATTGCTCGAGGAGGCCCTCAAGAAACAAAGGAATGTGATGATGGATAACTTTGCCTAGATCCTTCAACAATTGCCCACCGGAAATGCATCCATATCCAACATCCACTCTGAAGGCTCCACTCCTTTTAAGGTACAAGTAAACTTTGACATTCCCATATTTGAGGTCCAAATAGATGCAGATGCTATAGATTAATATTTAATCTACTAGAAGAATATTTTTCTGTTCATGATTTTTCCAGCTAAGAAAAGATTACCTTTTCTCTTCTGAAAGCCACCCCCCACATCAAGGACTGGTGGGAAACCTATTGTGAGAAAAATGATGAAAGTACGACCTCACTGTTTTCAGCCTCACCCACTTGGAACTCATTTTGGGATGCCATCAAGGAGTAGTACTACCATATCGGGAGCTATGACGATAAATACACAAAATGGTCAATGCTACGACAAGGAAGGGACCAAGATGTGCTAGAGTTTACCAATGTTTTTCATACCATTCACACGAATTTGGGTATCAAGGATTCTGAGAAAAATTTGGTACTCAAGTACCATGGCTACCTACATAGGTACATCCAGGATGAGATGGAACTCCTAGACATCTCCTCGCTTAGCACGGCATACCGATACACTGCCAAGATCAAGTAGAAATTTAAACAAAAGAAGTGAGACTTTGGATCTGTGAATCTAAAGTAAGGGAAAGGTGCCCCCAAACCATAGAACGAAGGACAAATCCAAGGCAAGGCAGCCGAGGACAACCCTACAAAGCTGTAAGCAAAGAACAACACTGCAAAGCTAGAGAAGGACATGGGAAAGTAGTGTGACTTCCATAAGAGCTCCACTCACAACATAAGTGAGTGTCAGGCCAAGCAGTCAATGGTGGTTGAGCTGAAGGCTTCAAAATCAGATGCGTGTTCTGACTCTAAGTCATAACCTGACAAGGGTAATAAAAAAGGGAAGCAGATTATTGATGCGGATCCCAATGCCATCATTTCGACGAAGATCTAGAAGGAGGAACCCGGAGATCCAAAGGAGGAGGAGTGCCTCTTACACTCTCATATGTGGGTAAAGGGTTCCCTTCTATAGTTCATTGTTGACAACGGGAGCCAAAATAACCTCATTTCGATAGAGGCCATGAAGCAACTAGGCTTGTCGACCAAAACACACCAATAAATGTACACCATTGGGTGGCTTCACCAAGGATAGGATCTTCGCGTGAGCCAGCAATGTCGCCTTCCATACAGCATCAATCCCTTCACGATGAGGTATTATGTGACATTGCTCCCCTTGATGTCTGTAATGCCTTATTAGGCCAACCATACTTGTCGAAGTGAAATGTTGTGTATGGTTCAGGGCCTTGTGTTGTTATTGTTACTTTGGGAAATAAGTTGTACAAGATACCGAAGGTAGCACTGCCTACGGCCATCTCTTTGGTTATCAAAAAACAATGTAGGAAGCTCATTTCGAAAACCAGAAAATTTGTTTGGCTAATGATACGCCTTGAGGGAAAGAAGAATATGAGGGCCACGACCTCCAGATAGGGCCCCTCCACACAACAACAATGGATGGATAAGGTCATGGAGGAGTACAAGGACATCTTCACCTCCCCTGCAGGGGTGCCCCTACATTATCAGGTCAAGCACTCCATCGATCTAACCCCAGGTGTGCCATTACCCAAATGACCATTCTATTGGTGCTCCATTTTGGAGACCGATGAAATCAAGAGGTAGATTCAGGAGTTACTACAGAAAGGTCACATCAATCTGAGTTCATCACCCTGTGGGAGCCCGATCGTGTTGGTACAGAAGAAGGATGGGACTTGGAGACTATGTATTGACTATTGGGCACTGAACAAGATCATTGTCTGGAATAGGTACCCGATCCCACAGCTTGATGACCTTCTAGACCAGCTCAAGGGGGGAAAATATTTCAGCAAGATTGACTTGAAGTTCGAATATCACCAGGTACCAATCGAACCCTTCTATGTGTGGAAGATTGCCTTTAAAGTCAAGGAGGGACTTTTCAAATGGTTGGTTATGCCTTTCAGTTTTATGAATGTTCTTGTAACCTTCATGAGGCTGATGGATGACATCTTGCAGACATTCACTAACTCATTTGTATTGGTATACTTGGATGACATCATAATCTTCAATTAGAGCTCGGAGGAGAACCTCCACCACATCCGACAGGTTCTCCAAACATGGTAGCAACACAAGTTATGTGCCAATTTGGAGAAACAAACTTTTGGCATGACCTAGGTTTAGTATATGGGATAAACTATTGATGAATGGGGGGTGCATGTGGATCCATCCAAGATCCAAGTCATTCGGGATCAGCTAGTCCCAACCAATCTCATAGAGCTCTGCAACTTTCTAGGTCTTGCTAATTTCTACCACAGGTTCATGTTGGGATTCTCTCATATCACTTGCCCCTTAAGTCTAGTCACCAAGGGAGGAGTTAAAGAAAACCTATTTTGGTCTGAATCTCAACAGAAGTTATTCACAGAGTTGAAATGTCACCTCTTCTCTACACCAGTGCTCACATTACCAGACTTGCAACAACCATTTGATATCAAGACAGATGCCTCTGACTATGCTATTGGAGTAGTCCTTACTCAACAAGGGCATCTAGTGGCATATCACAGTGAGACACTTTCAGAAATAGTCTAAAAGTATCCCACTTATGACAAAGAGATGTATTCCATTTCATAGGCCTCCCGACAATGGAAGCATTACATTTTGGGGAAGGAAATAGTCATCCACATAGACCACCGACCCTTGTAGTTCATACAGACATAAGGGATGTTGTAGAATTATCGCCATTAGAAGTGGTCCACATACCTGCAATAGTTCCATTGTAATATCAAGTGCAAGAAGGGTATCACCAATAATGTTGCAGACGGCCTCAGCCGACCACCAATCATGGCATTAACCATCGTGCTCAACTCTTATGGGCACGAGACTTTTGATTCACCACTTCTCTACAAAAGCAACCCAGAATTTGGCCACACATACAAGACGCTCTTGGAGGGTAAGAAAGTTCCAGATTTTCACCTCCAATATGCCCTATTATGCCACCTAGGACACCTTTGTGTTCCTTCAAGTGAGCGTGCCAAGATGATTTGGGAAGCGCACTACAGTCAGACCACTGGGAATTTTAGGGTCGAGAAAATGGTGGTAATACTATAGAAGTATTTCTATTGGCCGAATCTTCGACAATATGTCAGGAAGTACATCAGATCCAACATTGCATGTGTAATTGCCAAACTGACCATCAAGAAGCAAGGCCTCTATACTCTGTTGTCTACCCCTAGTCGAACTTGGGAATCCATCTCCATGGATTACATGTCAGCCCTTCCTTCTAATAAGCATGGAAATGACTATTTTTTTTTATCGTCGATAGATTCTCAAATATGGCCATTATGATGGCCTGAAAGAAGAATATCACAGCAAAAGCCATTGCTAAACTCTTCTTTGAATGAGTGTGGGTACACTTTGGTATCCCACAATCTATCATCTTAGATTAGGACAACAAGTTCCTTATTACATTTTGGTCCAGTCTCTAGTGGATGTTGGGTACCAAGCTCACTAAGTCCACATTTTCCATCCCTAAACAGACGGCCAGAGAGAGGTCATCAACATGATGATCGTACACATTCTTTGCATGTACAACTCAAATTATCCACGCACATGGGATGAAAGCCTCCCCTATGTCCAGCATAGCTATAACGAAGCTCTCCACAGCTCGATTGGTCATAACACTTTTAAGGTGGGCTTGGTATTCCAGCCACTATGCTCAATTGATGTGGCCATACCATTTGCAGCTACTCAGGAAGATTTGGCTTATGTCCAGTCTGAAGTCAATAAGGAAAACAACTTCTTTGAGCACATCCAACATATCTGCCAGCAGGTCCACCAATCTAGGTGGATGTTGGTGGCCACCCACCCACCCCACTTGGACCACCACAACTATCTATTTCAGTTTTTAAGTTTCCTTAATTGTAGCACAATTTACTATTTTTAGCATCTTTTTCGAGTCTTGAACTTCCAAAGTCATTTTGAGGCCCTAAACGATGTTTTTTGGGAAAATTGTAAGTAACATGGATCTTTGGACCATGTTTCTCGTCCCAAAGTTGTAGTCCTTGGATAGATATTTCTAATGAAGAATTTTGCACATCAAATGAAGATCGTATGCCAAAGTTACGGCCCTAGGAAGCTGATGTACCAATTTACCCAAAACGGGGCCCATAATTTGGCGCTTCATCTCCTAGGGTTATATTTTTGGATGTTTAGGGTTTTCCATTATTTCTCAACAATAAATAGGCCTTCAAGCCTCATTGTAAGACAGTTCAGAGGCATGTAGCTACCACATCTCTCCTTAGAGATAAGCTACCATCGCTTGAGCTAGTTTATTTTCATTTCTGTTTGTAAGCATATTTCAGTATTTTACATTAATGAATTGAAGTATTATTTCTATTGTATCTCTGTATTTATGGTTACCTCTGTAATTTGTTGCATTCCTGTTTAAATCTAGATTAGTGGTATCAGAGCAGTATACTCTTTCTTTTTTTTTCTTTGCATGTCCCCAACGAGGTCGGGATATAAGGAGTTAAGGCTTCAATTGGTCGAACCTTTGCAAGACCAACCTCACAAATCCCGATGGCCTCCCATGGCGGATGAAAAGAAGGATGAGCGGGTAGGAGATTCTATCAAAATTTTTCTTGAAGAAGCCCTCGAGCGACAAAGGAACTTGATGATGGAAAACTTTGCCCAGATCCTTCAGTGGCTACCCAGAGGCGACACATCGGCTTCCAACAGCTACTCTGGAAACGCCACAGCCTTTAAGGTACAAATTAATTTTGAAATCTGTTGGGCTATGTTATATTCTTTCCATGACTAGCCCACGTAGTTAACCGAGGGGATAGAGGGGTGCGGAGCCCCCCCTTCGTTGCACCAATTGTGTAGCCGGGGGGGGGG
>APFE030571079.1:16626-27562 GCA_000404065.3 Pinus taeda
TGGGGTCTGGGGTAGTGCCCCAGAAAATTTTGGTTTTAGACCCTATGTTAGGTTGGGCGGACCCACCTATTGTTTTGTGCGTGATTTTCACACATGTTTTTTGGACACGATGGTTTTCGGTCCATGGTTTTGGACGCGATGGTTTTCGGTCCATGGTATTGGATGCTTCGGCATGTATAATATTTTTGTTATGTTTGTTAACATTGGAAAGAATAGTCAATATTATAAAGAAAAATCAAGCTGGTAGTCTTGGTTTTGGGATCTAGGGGAAATCTCTATGTATATGTGTTTTATGTGTTATGCTCTCGCATTTTTTATTTTCTGTGTTTTAGAATTCGTATGCAGGTAATTTTTGTATGGGGTTAAAACCTACATCCCCATATTCGAGGGTTAGACAGATGAAAATTCCATAGATAAATGGTTAAATTTGCTAGAAGTGTATGTTTCTATTCATGATTTTTCCAGCCATCAAAAGGTCACTTTTTCACTTTTCAAAGCAGCCCCCCACATCAAGGATTGGTGGGAAACCTACTGTGAGTAGAAGGATGGAAGTACGAACTCTCTATTTTCAACTGCTACCACTTGGAATTCATTCCAAGTCGCCATTAAGGAGTAGTACTACCCTGCCAAAAGCTATGAGGAAAAATACATAAAGTGGACCACGCTACAACAGGGAAGGGACCAAGATGTGCCAGAGTTCACATATATTTTTCATACCCCTCACAGAAAGTTGGGTATCAAGGATTCTAAGTTGCATTTGGTACTCAAATACTATGGCTGCCTACACAGGTACATCCAGGATGAGATGGAGTTCCTGAACATCTCCTCACTCAGCACGGCATACCGATATGCTGTCAAGATCAAGAAGAAGTTTAAACAAAAGAAGTGATACTTTGGATCTATGAATCTGAAGAACAGATGACAAAGCCAAGTCGGGGTGACCCAAGACAACCCATCGAAGCTGCAAGAAAAGAATAGAATCGTGACCTCAAAGAAGGACATAGGAAACTGGTGTGAGTTCCATAAGAGCCCCACTCATAATACAAGTGAGTGTCGAACCAAACGGTCATCGGTGGCTGAGTTGAAGGCTTCTGAATCAAATGCATGTTCTGACCCTGAGTAAGAACCCAACAAGGGGAATAACAAAAGGAAGCAAATCATTGATGCGAAGCCGAGTGCCACTATTGCCACTGCTAAGGTCCAAAAGAATGAGCCCGAAGATCCAAAGGAGAGGGAGTGTCTTTTCCGCTCACAGATGTGGGTGAAGGGTTCCCCACTGCAATTCATTCTTGACAGTGGGAGCCAAAAGAACCTCATTTCAGCAAAGGTCATGAAGTGGTTGGGCCTACTAACTACACCACACCTGCAGCCGTACAATATTAGGTGGCTTCACCAAGGACGAGATCTCTGCGTCCGCCAGGAATGTTGCCTTCCCTACAACATCAAGCCCTTTAGAGATGATGTATTGTATGATTTTGAACCTCTTGATGTTTGTGATGTACTATTAGGCCAACCATAGTTATGGAGGTGACATGCTTTGTATGATTCAAGGCCTCACACTATCATTATTTCTTTGGGTAATTCATTATACATGATACCGGAGGTAGCCCCAACACCGCCACCTCTTTGATCATTGCTAAGAAATGCAACAAGCTCATCTCCCAGACTAGGAAATTCATTTTTTGTCTGGTTCGCTCCCAAAGTAAGGGGAAGATCGTCGCCACATCCATGACCCTTGTGAACAATTCCTCCTTGTAACACCAGTAGCAGATGGATATGGTTATGAAAGAAGACACGAACATCTTCTCCTCACCCACAGGGACACCGTTGCACTATCAGGTCAAGCATTCATTCAATCTAACTCTTAGAGGACCTCTACCCAACAGGTCGACATATCATTGCTCCATTCTGGAAAATTCCAAGTACAAGTAGCAACATGATCAGCAATAGGTATCACACAAGTTTCAAGTGGGTGACAAAGTCTAGTTGCATCTGCAGAAATAATGCCTTACTAGAACCCATCAGAAGCTCAGACCACTCCGACATAGTCCTTACACCATTACTACGGTTGTGGGAAACAATTCTTTGGAGCACAACATTCCCCCATTCCTTCACTTGCACCAACTTTTCAATGCCTCACCCATTACTGGACACATCAGATGTTGCAGAACTGCTCACTAGGGACCAAGTTCAGTAGAGGTTTCCTCATCTCATGGAGGGACTCAACGCAACGGGGACCAATGCCTCCTAATGGGGGAGGAATGATTCAGGTGGATGTTGGTGGCCACCCAGCTATCTCACTTGGATCCCCACAACTATCTCTTTCAATTTTTCAGTTTCCTTAATTGTAGCACAATTTACTATTTTTAGCAGTTTTTCAGGTCCTGAACTTTTGGAGCCGTTTTGAGGCCCTAAACGATGTTTTTTTGGAAAACTAGGGGCAACATGGGTCCATGGACCGATGCTTCTCATCCCAAAGTTGTATTCCTCGGATAGATCTTTCGAACAAGGTATTGTGCATGTCAAACGGAGATCGTATGCCAAAGTTACGACCCCGGGAAGTTGATGTACCAATTTACCCAAAACAGGGCCCGTAGCTTGGCACTTCATCTCCTAGGGTTAGGTTTTTGAATGTTTAGGGTTTTTCATTATTTCTCAACAATAAATAGGCATTTGAGCCTCATTGCAACATAGTTCAGAGGCATGTAGCTACCACATCTCTCCTCAGAGATAAGCTACCATTGCCCGAGCTAGTTTATTTCCATTTATCTTTATAATCATATTTTACTATTTTTCATTAATGAAATGAAGTATTATTTCTCTTGTATCTCTGTATTTATGGTTATCTCTGAAATTTTTTTCGTTCCTATTTAAATCTGGATCATCCACAACATTGTGGAGAAATCAAAGAGTGACATGATCAACATCAGGTGCCACACAAGTTTCAGGTGGGTGACAAAGTCTAGTTGCATTTGCAAAAGGAACTCCTTAACGGAGCCTATTGGAAATTGATACCACTCCAATATGGTCCTTACATCATTACCAAGGTTGTGGGAGACAATGCATTTGAGCTCAACGTTCCCCCATTCCTTGGCCTGCACTCAGTGTTCAATGTGGACCACCTTCGACCATACTTCCCACCATTGCTAGAAACATCACACATTGCAGAACAACTCACAACTACAGAGTTAAATCCAGATTGCATGGAACAAGCCACAACTGATCAGATCATGGACATGTAGATCAAGAAAGCCTAACAGCAAAGGATCCAACTATATCGAGTTGTCAAAGCATGCCAACTCCTTCACCAGGGCAAGTGGTTCACCAGGGACCAAGTTCAGCAGAAGTTTCCTTATCTCATGGAGGAACTCAACGCAATGGGGACCATTTCTTCCTAGGGGGGGAGGAATGATCTAGGTGGATATTGGTGGCCACCCACCTATTCCACCTGGACCATTGCCATTGTTTCTTTCATTTTTTCATTTTCCTTATTTGTAGCACAATTTACTATTTTTGGCATTTTTCGGGTCCTGAACTTCCAAAGTTGTTTTTAGGCCCTAAATGATGTCTTTTGGGAAAAATAAGATTAATATGGCTCCTGGATTGATATTTGTCATTCAAAATTTGTAGTACTTAGATAGATCTTTCTAACGAGGTATTGTACGCGTCAAACAAAGAGTGTATGCCAAAGTTACGACCCTGGGAAGTTGATGTACCAATTTACCCAAACGAGGCCCATAGTTTGGTGCTTCATCTCCTATGGTTAGTTTTTTGGATTTTTAGGGTTTTCCATTGTTTCTAAATAATAAGTAGGCTTTTGGGCCTCATTGTAACACAGTTCATAGGCATGTAATCGCCACATCTCTTCTCAGAGATAAGCTACCATCGCCCAAGCTAGTCTTATTTCCATTTTGTTAGTAAGCATATTTCAATATTTGATATTAATGAAATGAATTCCTATTTCTAATCCATATTTATATTTATGGTTATGTTTGTAATTTTTTGCATTCCTTCTTAAATCTAGATCAATGATGTCCTGAAAGCTGCTCACGATGGCGCCTGTGGAGGGAATTTTTCAGATAATCAAACAGGTCATAAGGTGTTACACATGGGGAACTATTGGCCCTCTTTTTTTCATGATGTAAGGATATATGTCTGAAGATGAGATAGCTGCCAGCAGATGAGATAGCCTGCTTAGTTGGATGGGATGTCGTTACAGCCTCAATTAGCTCTTGATCCCTTTGAGAAATGGGCTATCAATTTTGTTGGGCCATTCAATCCATCTTCACATCAAAAAGTCCACATTCTGGTCTGCACGGATTATGTGAAAAAGTGGGTAGAGTACAATGCTATTGTGAAAGAAACAGAACAATTTGTCTCATACTTATTATTTGAAGAAATTTTCACTCGGTATAGATCTCCTAGAGAGATAGTTTCAGATGGAGAGGCATATTTCACATCACATATGATAGCATGACTTATGAAGAAGTATGGAATCAAGCACAGGAAGACATCTCCATATCATCCTCAGGCAAATGGTCAGGTTAAAACTAAAAATAAATTGCTAGAGAATATCCTTATGAATACTGTAGCAAACCATCACCGAAATTGGGCCAAAAAGCCTCCTAAGGCACTTTGGGCATATAGAACAAGAAAAATACAATAGTATTTTCACCAAATGAGCTTCTCTATGGGAAATCCCCTTTGTTTCCAGTGGAATTCGAAATTAAGATGCTTAGGACAACCCTTGAAGTAGGTTTGAATCTTTCAGAGGCCTAGAAACACCAACTGGAATAGTTAAATGAATTGGATGAAATTTGTTTGATAGTTTTCCAAAACACTGCTACGATTCAGCAGCAATGAACTAAATGGCATGATAAATTTATCAAGAAAAAGGTGTTTCAAAGAGGTGATAGGGCGTTTCTCTATGACTCTCAGTTCAAATGTTTTAAAGGAAAACTTTTTTCTAGATGGATGGGACCATATGAAGTTTACACGGTGTTTGATAAGTGGACTGTTAGACTCGTAATAATCGATGAGGCACATACTCCCCTGATTATAAATGGGCACTACCTAAAATTGTATCACCATCCAATTTCTAACGACTCCTTTATTAAACATCTCTCTGATAATTCTGGTTTTGAAATTGTTAGTGCAGAGAACTCTTCCTTTGCACCTTTTAGTTCAAAAAAAAATACATATAAATATATATAATAAAATCTTGTTAATACTCTATCATTATATTTATTGCAGGTACTTTGCTAGTGCTTCTACTCCACAAGTGTTGTTAACCCTCCAGTGTTGTTACTCTGCGGATGCTAATTTCATCTAAGTACTTCATTGGTGTTATCCTATGGTATTATTACCATGCGGATGTTGATTACATCTAAGTACTTTACTAGTGTTGTTACTCCATCAAGGTAAGTCGCCAAGTACATCCCCAATCGACTTCATGGATTCGATTGATATTTCACCTATTGCATGACTAGACATGACCGTGGAAGGTCATCCATTAGTTGGGGGGAGGTATCATATTTAATGTTAAAGATGTCATATTTAATAGCAATGATGATTCATCATTATTGTTGTTGAACAGCGTGCCAACTCGTACATTCCACGTCATAATTTCAATCCCCACCATACCTTGCACATTTATCCATATGCATTGGAAATTGAAATATGTACGATTACATTGAATTATGGTCCTTCCCAATGTGTTGTAATAATTTCCATTATTACCACAATCCACCATGGATTTTCCCCATCACATCCGCCTGGATTTCCCTTTCACAACATATTTTTCCACCACAATCCTTATCATTGTAGCTTTACCAGCTAACACTCTCCTTAGTTGTTTTGCTACTACTATGAGTGCTACTACAGAGCAACTGGTAGAGTGGGTGGGAAAGTTATTAGGCATGAACCAAAAGACACAGTGCAGGTTTGGCGCCATCCAGATGTATGGTAGGTTTTTAAAAATGTGGGATGGTACACCTAATTTGAGAGGTTGCAGGGATTCGATGAAGTCGTTATAGTCAAATTTTCATTGAATTTGAATAGGAATTATTCCAAAGTCCATGGGCTAGACATTCATGTCAATGACGAAATTATCTTGACTATCAACGGGTTGCTGCAAGGAGGGCAGGAATGGATCGCCCAGAAATCACCCTTACTAGAATTTCCAGAATGATTCTTGTAATCAGGAGGAACCGTTGTTCAAAAGGGAAGGGGGTATGATCATAAATCCTTGCCACATACATGGGCCAAGGTCATGTACTTTGTTGTGTGATACATTAGTTGTGAAGGTCAACTCTCTACCTTGTTCAAATACCATTTTAAACTTCTTGCATGCCTTTGGTTTTGTCATGTGAATTCTCTGTATATGCCATATTTATTATGGAATAACCTTCAGTTAATGGCATTGTCTACTTGTCAGTCGTGTTAATCATTGGCATTCCTCACAAACCATGGGATTTTCAGGTTGCTAGTGGTGCATTCCCTGTCACAGACTTTCGTGGCTTGGCCACAATTCACTGAATTAGTAGAAGAGGAACTTGTGGCCATGATGCTAGCAAGAGAGGAAGAAGAATTGCTGGCAAAGGAAGAATCCATAGATGGTACTGCTATGTAAGAACCAATGTCGGTTTCCCAACAATTGGAAGAGTTGGCAATGGAGCAGGCTGCAACAAAGCAATGGAGCAGGCTGCAACAAAATCACCAATAGAGGAAGGGGTCATAGATGATGATGTTACACAAGAACCGACATCGATTGCTGACCTAGAAGCAGAGGCAATGGAGGTAGAAGGGGGTGCAGATGACATTGCTATGCAAGAACTTGTGTTGACTATAGACTTAGAAGCAAGAGAAATGGAAGTAGAAGGAAGCACAGGAGACACTGTCACACAAGAACCAACATCCACTACTAAACTGATGGAAGAATTATTGGCAATGGAAGAAACTACAGGCAATGTTGTTACACAAGAACCAGCGTCACCTACCAAAGTGGTGGAGGAATAGATGGAAAAAGTGGAAGCTGTAGTTGACGTTGTTACACAAGGACCAGCGTCGACTGCCAAAAAAGTGGACGAAATGGAAAAAAAGTGGCACTAGAAGAAAAGGAGAAGGAAAGTGCGGAAAAGATAGTATAAAAAGGGGAAGGAGAAAGAATTGAAACAGCATGCGCTGAAGGGTTGGAAATCGAGCAGTATATCCCTAGATATCTGCTTTCCACTTCCCTAGCAATAGGGGCAAGAAAATTTTTCACCCCCAGATGCTTGGTCAAAGAAAATATCTCTCCCACGATACTGAGATTTATAGGGACAATTACGGGCACCATCATCAATACGATCACACAAGAACTAGTGTCGACTAGTGGACAAATTGGGAAAATTGAAGAATTGGTGGTCGACATTGTTACACAAGAACCAGTGTTGATTGAGGGGAAAGTTGAAGAAACTATTGTTGATGTTGTTTGCATAGAACCATTGAAAGAAAAATTTGTTCTTGGTACCAACCTGCAAGGGCTAGAACCAATTTCTAAGCAAATGGAAGAAGATGATAAGGCAACAAAGAAGCCATAAGAAAATGGTGTTAAAAATGATACTCTGTAAGGGCCTGTTGTGGCTATAGAGTCATTCAGGGTAGATATGGAGGTTCCAAGACATGTGGAAGAAGATGTTGGGGCCGTCCCCCAAGTTGTGGAGCAAAGAGAAGAAATAAGGGGGAAATAGGAGACGGTTGATGAATTTATCAACATCAATCTGCCAAATCCAACACTGGTTGTGAGACCAATGGAGGAGGTCATTATCAAACAATAATTCATTGAACAATGCACAAAGAGAAGGGCCCCCATCCAGGAAATGTATCAGTCGCAATTTAAGGAGAATATGGAGTTAAAAATGGAAATTATCAAGCTAAGGAAGTAACTCTTACGGTTACGAAGATAGGTGAAGAAGCATAAGAGGAATTCGAGTTGGGTTGTTGTAAATCCTAGGGCCGAAACTACTTCAGCAATAGTGCAGACTAAACATGGGGCTACCACTTCAATAACTGAACAAGCTATGTCATTTTTGCATATGTTTGAGTCACAGGAATTGTTGTTCACTGCAAAAATTCATAAATGGAAGGTTACTGCATCTCGCCTTCAATGGGTGTCTATCTCTTTGGAAGCCCACTCGGAAGGAGTGAGAAGAATTTGGGAACAAGCTACAAAAGTAGTGACTGATTACATGACTCACATGGAGAAATAAAAACAGAAATAGGAAAAGCGGCAGAAAAATATTGAGGAATTAGAAGAGCAAGTGCAACTACTGAAGGCTGACAAAGATGAAATGTTTGCTCTAGCACAACAGGTGATGGTGTGCCAAACCTACTTCTCATAGTTATTCTTTGTTCATCTATAAATAGTATCTATTCTTCTATTAGAGAGCATCCATCAAGAGATAAGCCATGAAATCCAACATTCGATATAGTTTCTACAGATCTTAAAGGTTCACAATATCCTAAACTAGCACTTAATGTGCGAACTCTACATGCATGATTATTTTCTAGGGACCAACGAATCATTCAATCCAGTGCCATATGTGGGGGATATTCAGTTGAGAGGCTTCACCTCCTTCACGATTAACCAGGTTAAATGGAAGAAATCCTTTGACATGTTCGAAGAGAACCAAGTGAACATGCCACTTGTAGTTCAAGCAGAGCAATGTTAGGCTGTGAATATTTTTATAAAACATTGTAACTTCTTGGGAATAGAAGGACAAAAGGGCCAGATGATGGCAACATAGAAGTGGTACGTTGAAATGTGTAAAACTAAAAATTTTACTTTTCATGAGGAGGCCCAGGCTAGCTATCAGAAATGATGGGTGTTGTCATCATCTATAGCAAGAATACACAAACCTTTAGGGCCCTAATATTGTTTGGACTTTGGATAGAATACCATGATATATCGCATGTATTAAAACCTGTGGGACCTTATGGATGGGTTTGAGATTTTGGTTTCCCATTGTTTGGTTTCCATTTGAGAAATACACACCAAATTATGTGGTACACAAGGATTGGTGGAAGGAATCCCTTCACACAAATGGATATAAGGTTTTCAAAACAAAAATGGCCATGAAATATGACCTCGCACAACTCCATGCTGACCACAGTAGATCTAACCCAGATCTACACAGAAGACAAGCTGCATGAGGACATGCAGAAAGGCTAGTTGGGGGGAGATGTTGGTTGCTAAAATTGCCCACTTTTTACCTTCCCTTTTATCCCTTTCCTGTACTCATTTCATGTCCTTGTTGGTCGATTTGTATTCTAAACAGCAAAGGTATACCTATTGTCATGTCTGTATTAATTGTTAATCGATGAAGCGTAGTGTTAAGGGATTATTTCCTAAAGCAACTTGCTAACTTAAGTTTCCTTGCAGATTTGAAGGAAAGATGATCAAGACCATGATTCAACATATGATGACTATCGAGCTGGCATTGTTATGTTTTGATATCAACTACAATAGTGGTTCAACTTGTTAGAGTCGGTCTGGTCAGTCCTCCGCAGGAGATCAAAACTCTTTATGAATTTCATGTTTAGGTGTCCCGCTCCATTCTCCTAGTTGCATTCCACTAGGGCCATGCCATAATCTGACAGAGAAGTTCATGATAGTCATTCC
The DNA here is from genome assembly GCA_000404065.3 of Pinus taeda. NCBI lineage: Eukaryota > Viridiplantae > Streptophyta > Pinopsida > Pinales > Pinaceae > Pinus > Pinus taeda. Next base: position 26,288 of record APFE030571079.1, read on the forward strand.
CCCTCATGTCTGGCTCCTGTTGGCTCAGGTATTTTTTCAATCATCATCAAAATCCATGACAGTCAAGGTCTGGTCCGTTAAAGGACAAAGGTCATTTCGAGGTCTAGTTCTAGGAATTCATCAATTTAGTCTTTGAACATGTCCAGTAAATCCATGCAGGCCAGAGTGAGGCCCTTACACAGTTATGGTTCAGAGAGCTTCATCATCATGCGGATAGACTCCGACTCTTCTTCAAAAGTTTGTTTTGAAGAAAAGTCAAACAGTGTCATTTATGAAAAAAAATTCAAAAAAGTTGCCAGTTGATTTTTTCAGATGCAGTCATGGTTTCCATGGCCAGATGTCCTGTCGTGCAATCCCTACAAAGAGTGCCGAAAATTTCATCATTTGAGCTAAAATTTCAAAGGGAAAGTGAAAATCAGTGTGCTTTAAAGTCAGTGAAAAAGTGCAAAACTCAAACATTAGAAAAATGGGTTTTTGAAGAGGAAAAAATTAAACCCATCTCTTCCAAGGCTATATATACAAATTTTTATGTAAAACAAAGGCATTGTGCTATTACAAGCCTTGGAGAAGCATTGTGAAGGCGAGAGTGTGCATTGGTGAGCGATTGAGTGAGTTGGAGGCGGCTTTGGGGGGCACGACGCATATAACTAGGAGCGCAGTGCACACAGAGGGCGTGGCGCACACGTAGCCTACCCACAGTGCAAATTTCCTAAGGGCGTGACACATGCCTAGGGCATGGTGCACTGGGCTTTGTGCACGGCGCATACAGACAGGGGCCTAAACAAGTGCCCAAATGCTCCCAAATTTTGGTGAAGCCTATCAAATTGAGAGGTAGGCTCTTTAAATTCACTTGCTCATCAAATTTTGTCAATGATAGGGTGTACAAAATCGACCATAAAATCGACCATAAAAAATTGCCAAGGAATTGATGGCTAGGGTTGTTTAAATGTCTTGTTAAGTGCCAAGGTTTCACTCCACTCACCTTTTCCCCTCACCCATCACTTTTCCCATCCCCCCTCTCTCATTTTTCCTAAAATCCCTACCCTAAACTACTGCCAAACCCTCTCCCCTATCACTCCACTATTTGGTCAACACAAAACCCCAAACCCTACCCCATCAAAATACCCAAACTCCTCCCATATCCCTAACAATTTTCTCCCTATAACCCCTATCCCAATTTCATCACTCCCTTCCTAACAATCCCTGTTTCATTGTTCCCCTTGGTAACAGATATTACAAAGGCACCCAGCCTCACACCATCATCAAAAGGGCAGC
>APFE030571089.1:0-18627 GCA_000404065.3 Pinus taeda
AGGAATTTGGGAAATCTTCATAGCCTTCACTTTCCTATATATTGGAGGCTTGGCCATTGAGGAAATGATGGGGATTCGTGTATTGTCACGCTGCTGAGATCTATCTTGAGAGGGAAAGTTTTGGAGCTAGCAGTTGGGAGAGGTGTTGTTGCAACTGCATCTGATGGTTGTAACTTTCCTCCAACTCCTTTATTAATATAGATTAGTTGTTCTTCCTTCCATATTCTACTATTCATTCTTTACTTATCCTATTTAACTAATGAATGTATGGGATTTTGGTTTATATTTATTTATTCAGTAATATTTATATGTTTATGATAGTTTTAATTATAAAGATATTATGTTGTGAATTTTTCTTTGTTCTCTATCTTGTGTGTAGGACCAAGATTTGGAGCTATCTAGGAGCACTTCCTAGCTACACTAAAAACTCCAACAAGACCTGCATGCGAGGACTCACATGAATTCATTCTTCTTTTCTTAATCTATACTCTACATCTTGATCTACTAAGAATCTTGAGCCTTAGAAAAACCTTTCTCTTAATCAGTCTATCTTAGGTTTCTGGGATAAACTGAGAGGGTTTTATGTTCATCTAACTGTGCATTAAATCCTACAACAAAATTATATTTAGAAACTGTGATATGTTTCACTATGTAATAAAATTAGTAAAATGGAAGTAAAATTAAAACTCTAAACAAGGAGCCAAAAGTGGATGTAACCATCGAAGCAAAATTGGGAGTAGAATTGGATGTTAAACTAGCCATCAAAACAAGATGCAAACAATGAGACAAAAAGGGTTTTAAAGTAGAATTAAAAAAGGGTGCAAAACTAGACACAAAGAAGGGAACAAAATAGGGCATACAAAAAGATACCAAATTGGGCGCAAACAAAGATGCAAAAATGGACACCAAAATGAGGATGCAAAGAATGGTGTAAGATTAGGATGCAAAATTGGGTATAAAAAAGATGTAAGAAAAGACACAAAACAAGAAGCAAAATGGGACTAAAAAAGGGTGAAACTAAGGATGCCAAAAATGATGGATAACTAGATGAAAATTCAAACTAAAATCTAGGTGCAAAATGAGATGCAAATGTGGACACAAAATGTGGCAGCAAAAAGGATGCAAATTTGGATGCCAAAAAGGATGCAAAATTAGACACCAAAGAGAATGCAAAATTGGACATAAAAAATGGTGAAAAATTGGACACAAAAGTCGAAAAAATGGTAAGACAATGGGCATAAAAATGGCTCAAATTTGGATGCAACATTGGATGCAAAATGAGGTGCAACAAATGATTCAAAACATGGTGCAAAAACAAATGCAAAAGTAGACAAAAAAATGGCTCAAAATTGAATGTGACATTAGACACAAAATGGGATTCAAAGGTGGACGCAACACATGGTCCAACATAGGGTGAAAATTTAGATGCTCAAAAGGATGCAAAATTGGATGCAAGAAATGTTGTTAAAAATGATGCTAAATTGGATGCAACAAATGATGCAAAATTAAGTGCAAAATAGGATGCAAAAAAGGGAGACAAATGAAACGAAAAAGTGGATTAAAAAAATGGTGCAAAAATGGATGAAAATTTTGGCACTAAATTAGATTCAACATATGGTGCAAAATTAGATGCAAAAAATGGTGTAAAAAAACGCAGAAAAATTGGTGCAAAAATAGATGTAAAAATAAGTACGAAATTAGAAGCAAAAAATGGCATAAGACTAGATGCAAAAAATGGCACAAACTCGATGCAAAAAAGGCACTAAATCAGATGCAAAAGATGGTATAAAACTCATGCAAATTATGACACAAAAATAGAAGTAAAGAATGGCATAAAACAGGAAGCAAAAAATAATGCAAAAATAGATGCAAAAAATGGCACAAAACTAGAAGCAAAACCTTTTGTAAAACCCAATGCAAATCTTGGTGCAAAATATGATGAAAAAAATGATGGCAAATTTGGCATAAAAAAATATGCAAAATTTGGCGCAAAAAATGACGCTTTAAAAATTGTACAATAGAGCCAGATTTAGCGCCAGGCTGCTCATCCCCAATGGAGAGAAAAATACACTAAAATCTGGTGCTAAATCTGGTATAAATTGCCTGTTTTGTTGTAGTGATATGTTTTGCAGTGAATACATCGAGCCATTTTATGGTCGAGCCTCATCACATACATTGGATTGCTTCCAAGAATCTCTTGAGATATCTTTGGGGCACAATCACTTATGGACTAAGATACACTTCGGGGGATGTGAGGCTCCAAGGTTACTCTGATGCAGACTGGGATGGTAGTGTGGTGGATCGTAAAAGCACATATGGATGTTGCTTCTCTCTAGGTTCTGCTTCAATATCATTGATGAGTAGGAAGTAGAAGTTGGTTGCCTTGAGCACTACTGAGGCTGAATACGTTGCTACTAGTTTGGCCTCTTATGAAGTTGTTTGGTTGAGGAAGCTCTTTAGTGAGCTTGTTGGACATGTGCTGGATACCACTGTGATCTTCTATGAGAACCAGAGTGGGATTCGTCTTTAAGAGAATCCTGTGTTTCATGACCGCTCCAAGCATATTAATATCAGGTACCACTTTATTCGGGATATGGTACAACAGTGAGCAATAAGGCTCCAACACATTAGGATTGATGATTAGGTCGCCAATGTTCTTACGAAGCCCCTAGGGAAGGTCAAATTCTTAACCTCTCGTGAACAAATTGGAGTCATGGAGAGACCCTCTTATGAGGGTCCCGTATGAGATGGATGTTGAGCTTTGGGAGCTTCGAGGGGCTTGGGGTACTTCTTGAAGCGATGAGTGACCATAGGATGAGTGGTTCACCTTCCCTTGTGATACCCCATGGTGGCATATGCATAGGATGAGTGGTTCACCTTCTCCTATGCCATATTAGCAAGATGAGTGATTCACCTTCTCCTAGCAGCACATCCTACCCATGCAGTCTGAGACTCTTGGGAAGTACGTCTCATATGGACAATGAGTAGGGAAATGAGGATAGGGACCATAGTACTACTGTACTCCCTATGCTAGGATGTTGATATTGATTTGGGATCAAAGGAAGCTGAATTCGGGTCGGTTAAGAGTGGTATGACATACTCTATTATTGGAAACTGACTTCGAGTTAGTGGAGAATGGTATGATACATTCTTGATCATTTCTTCTTTCTTCATAGTTCAGCAGAGCAGAGTAGAGACAATGATGGTACAGATTGTCAAACAGTTTTGTACGTGAAATTCTCCCTAGTTGAGAGAGAGTGTTAATTTTGGAAACTAGGGCCAAACTTCACATTAGACAACTTATATGAGGAAACTCATATTTGTCTTAGATTCCTCTCTCCGAGAGGTGTAGGCTTGATGTAAAGATATCCCATTTTGACATGTACAAATTAAATTATGAATTTATTTTGATTATGGACAAATTGTCAAGGTCGACCAAAAAACTCATGTAGGCTCAGAAGCCCAACAACCACGTTTATTCATCCTCAACGTTTGCATATAATTACATGATGCCTCTTCATTTTGGACACTTCCCTCACTCACATCTTCTCACTCCTTCATTCATTCGGGTATGAAATTTAGAGGCTACTCTCCACACATGCGAAGGAAAGGAGGGGATTTTTGTTGTAGTCGTTGACCGAAATTGCAGAGGTTGTTTTGACTTGTGTTGACTTGTTTTGGTGCGGTTTTGGGTGGAGGATTTTTGTTTGAGAAGGTCACAGTTCTGGGCATAAAATCCAAGGCAACTTTCACTCCTGTTTACCCAACATTTACTGTGCTAGGGTTGGCTGCAACATTGACCTTTGTTGACCAGGTTTGACTGGACATTTTTGGACTGTTTTTGGGCTGATTAGACTTGTTGTTGGAGGTCGAAGTTGACTAGGTTTGGCTGAGCTAAATTGATGAAGGATTATGCCCTATTGACCAATGTTGACTTTCTAGTTAGGACTTTCTGTTTCTGTTGTTTCACTGGTCAGATTTTCACTGTAATTGGACAAGTGAATATTATACATTGTACTCTCTCTGTGCTAAACGTTTGAAGAATTATAAGAAGAATTGATCAAGGGTTTCCCCACATTAGGGTTTGTCCTTGGCTGGTGCCATATCTTATTTCCTCTTGTCTTGGCTAGTCTTCTACTGTTATTGTTTATGTTCTATCTCCATTTTACTATCATGCTAATGTGATTGCTAAACTAGATATTGATATTAGGCTAATAAGAAAATTGAAACAAAATTTCTCTAAGCATAGAATATACCATTATTATCCTAAAATTAACAATTTCTGCAAATTGTTTATGATGCTAATGGCTAAGATTCTTGAAGCATATTGTGGCTAAATTTATATTTGGAACATTACACATGTTGGATGTTGCGTCACTCCCTGATCTTGTTTTTTTGAAATGATAAGTTAGTTAAAGTTCCAGATTTAATGGGGTTTGGATCTGGGTTTTGTTTGGGGATGGGAAATGTTGTTGAACACTATTAGTTTTTTATTGATTTAGTAGCATCAGACATGTGTTCTAGTCTTTATTTGTGTCTAAGAGGTTAAGGAACACGAGAGCTCCAAAACTCAGAAAATGTTTTGCGAGATAAGATTGCAAAACTCCTTAATTAAACTAATTAGCCATCATTTAAATATTTCCTAAGTATAGCATAGGAAAAGTGGTTAATTAAAGTGAAATGATTGAGGAGATCGACTTATGCCTTAGATACTTCCAAAAAATGACTTGGATAAAGTCTTAAGATGATCTTAGCGATTGATAAGGATCTAATCATGGTTGTTGAAGCTCTAGCGAGAGATTATAAGAGCAAGTTGATGGGATGGATAAAGACACAAGAGGGGAGCGAGTTACCATTGTAGATCAAGCTATCTAGTTGTAGTGATTCAAGAAGGAAGAGAGTTCGAGCTAGAGAGGGAGAGCACCAGTGATTGAGGGAGAAATAGAGGATAATTTCGAATAGTTTCCCAAGAGTTTTCTAGTGTCAGAGAGGCAGGAAAAGGGAGGCTGAATAACCAGTGCAAGCAGCCAAAAACCCTAGTGTGAGTGCCAAAAAGAGGGTTGTTTCAGTTGCTAAAGGTCGAGAGATCACCCAGAAAGCAAACTGAGTTATTTCCAGAGGGAGAGGGAGGTTGGAAAACTCATTTTGAGTTGAGAAGTGGGTCGTATAAATTTCCAGGGCAGGCTAGTGCGAATTCTAGGCAAACTGAGTTGTCAGTGAGAGGGTTCGAGCAGGGAAAAGGGAGGCTGAATTGAGTGCATAAGGGAGAATTTCTCCTAGATATTTTGCCAGATTATTTTCAGAGGATAGCCAATTGGGTATCTAGTTGTAATAAGTTCCTATTTGTTGTATAATAAAATAAACCCTCATTTGGTGCACCTGTTTTCCCTTCAGGGTTTTCCCAAGGACATTAGTCCACAAATATCTGTGTCTATTTTTTATGTGTTTGCATTTATTCTTAGTTCCTGATTTTATTTCCGCCTCATATTTTACAGTGAAGGTTGAAATTATGAATCATTAATTAATTTCCATAAACAATTAAACTGCTAATAGTTAGGAGAATAATCTCCAGTAATTGCAATCAAGGAATTATCTCATGGTATTAGAGCATTGTTGATTAGATCTGAGGTTCAAAGGTGAAATATCAGTTGATCGTGCAATTTCAAATAAATCTAATGCACATGGTTCAGATCTATGTAGGCCAACCAGAAAATGTGAATCCTTGGGAAGGAAAAATGTTTTGTAGAGGCAGAGTGCAAGAAAAATTCGATTTTCCTAGAGAAAAATTCCAACAGGCAGTGGATTTTTCGGTGAGCAGTTCTGGTGAGTAGATCAGTTGATTCGTTGAGTAGGGCGCAAAAGTTTTGCAGCAAGGGTTACAATCGCAGATCTGCGTATAGAAGGAAGAGAAAAACACACTAAGAGAGATTTCCAGAATTTCTCAAAGGTTTTTAAGATCTAGTTTGTAGGAAAAGATCCATAACTTCCAGTTGCAGAGAGTCATAGCAGGCAAATTAATTTGCCAGTGTGAGTTTTCTAGACTAACTGTTCGAGTTGCAGAGGCTACAAGTCATGTACTAGTTCCCGGAGAAGGACTTCTAGAATGTAGTCTCACTGAGAAGATGGAGGCAATACTTTAACATGAGAAGAATTTTTGGAGGTAGATCTTTGCATTCCTAAGGAAGTGTGAGTAGCAGAAGGAACACTAAGCATGAAGGAGAAGGAGAAGGGGATTTCCAAGTCTAACCTCTAGTTTATTTGAGTTTTGCAGAGATGGCCACAATATGCTTTAGAGATCAAGATAGGCTTGACAGAGCTTCTAAGTTTAGTGTTTGGAAGGCCAAGATGTTATCCCTATTGGATAAGCATGGTTTGAAGGACTTCGTGACAACAATTGTAGCTGAACTAACAGATCCTATCCAATATCTTGACTACAAGAAGGATATGGCCAAAGCTAAGAGGATGGTCCTAGATGGGCTTTTGGATCATATTGTCCCACATATTGTAGAGAAGAATACGACAAAGGACATGGGGGAGGCTGTTGTGACGCTATAATAGGATTCATATAAGAATAGTAAGAGGATTCTCAAGGAGAGGCTGAGGACCACAAAGATGTAGAAGGGTGAGAATGTAACTTCCTTTCTCATTAGAGTTCAAAACGTCCATGATGAGCCAACAACTGTAGGAGAAAAGCCTGATGACAAAGTGTTAGTGTCAGTCTTTGCAGCCTTCCTCCAGTGATCAAATATGCTCTTACAAAGTGGTCTCAGAGTGTCAAGGTCAAATTTTGTCATTTCAGTGAGTCTTCAAGCAAAATTTGGTCACTTTGATCACTAGGGATTAGGTCTAGGGTTTGCTTTCACTCCTTTCAAAATTGCCCAAATGTAAGTCTATGTCGCTATTCAGCTAAGTATATCATCATTCATAGGGTTTTCATCATCATTTCAGGGTCCATTGGGTCATTTCACACCTTGTTCATGCTTCAATTGCGCCTAGGTAAGGTCATTTCCCTCTCCTAGGGTTTTGAAGGCAATTTCTCTTGGACGGTCAAATCATTAGCAAAACTTGTATCCAGATGTTCATACACCTTCCCATATCCTTAATATACCTTATTGAACACTTCCCATCATTGAGATCCCCCAAATTCCTCATTTTTGCACAAACCCTAGTTTCTTGACACAACTTGGCAATTTTCTAGGCTAGGCCTTTGTTTTGCCCTTTTGGACCCCTTCCCCTCACTCAATATCTGAGATTCCACTTTCCCCTACTTCCTAACATCCCTCCCTACTTCCAAAAATTTCCCCAAGAATTTAGAATCCCCTTATCCCCTTCATTTCACTTCATTTCGACAAAATCCCTTGTTTCACACATCGGGATAAGTTTCACTCAAAAGATGTTATAAAGCAATAAAAGATGAATTTTGAAAAACTCAGAGAGGTTTTTGTCCAAACAATTCCAAATAAGAAAAACCTCCTTCACTTTTTACACCTGTGTCATGGTTTTAGAGAAATGTCAAACATACCGTTGCCTCGGGAGAATTGATGCACCTCTGAAGTGAGCTTGGGAAAATCAAGTTTTATCCTAGCTTGGTTGGCCAAATGACTTTCTTGATGAGTCAAATGATAACTAGACACAAATATATTTCCAATGACCTATCATGATCTCAATTTAGAGTTTAGGAAGGCATTCAAAAGTTGCCTGCAACAGCACTCTGCCGTGAGGCAGTCTCATTTGGCATATTTTGACAAATATTGGGAGATTTGATTTTTGACAAGGAAAATGAACTCCAAATTGAAAAATTCCAGTTGGGTTGGAAATTCGAGTCAAATACCTTTCCAACGAGCTATCTTTTGCCCAATTTGGACACCAGGAAGGCCACTAAAATCCTCCTGTAAAATGCACTACTAGGCGCGCGACGCGTTGGGCAGGCGTGCGACGCATACATAAGCCCAAAAACTTCCAAAATTTTCTCCAAAATTGCCCAATATGCTTGGATCATCATTTGTGCAAGTAGGTAGAGCCTCCATCTCTGTTTTTATCCAAGTTTGGTGTTTTCTTCATGGTGTTTGATGAATGGTGATTGTTTAAGAAATCAAACCCTACTTCTTCATAATTTCCAAAGCAACAGTGCTAGGGTTATGATTGACAGTTTTGCTACCAAGTTTATCATTCCTCCATCACTCCCTTATTCCATTTGTCCATTCATTTCCTTATTCCCTAAGTTCTCCCACCCCCTAAATTCACATGCCCTAGTCCTATACCCACTGTCCCTATGTACCACAACCCCTTCCTACTTGGCATATTTTGATAATTGAAACAAAAGGCACCAAATTCTCATTTCATACAACTCAACATACACTTGGAAATTGGAGATAAAGGTACCAATTTATCATATTCAACAAGCTAAACATATCATTGGCATAGACTGGTAACACCATGGAGACGGACACCGACACATCATACAACTGAGACAGTGATTCTACCACAGAACTGCATGCACCAGGAGGGCACTAAAATGTCGAAAAGGGAGGATAGACTCCGAATCTTGGCTGAAGCCTCTTTGGCTGAGCATGGAACTTGATGAGGCACCTTCAGCCCAAATTTCAAGGAATTTGGAGAAAATTTTTTCATTTTGAAATTTTTGGCTTGCAAAATAGGTTTTTTGGCTCAATGCATAGCGCGCCGCGCGCGACCCATAAGATTGGGAGGTCCAAATCACAAATGGCTTGTAGTTTTGGATTTGTCATGATGAATTATACATGCTCAGATACTACCAAAGCATTTCATTAAGTTCTAGGTGACCAAAAGGCTCAAAAACATCATGAAAATCACCTTTCTGCCACTTTTTGCACCAGTAGGAAGTACCTCCGGGAGAATGAACTTTTGGAGGGGCAAATGGACACCAAATTGGAAAATTCCACTTGGGTTGGAAAGTAGACATCCAGGGATTTCCAAAAAGCTAACCTGAGCTTAATTTGGATGCCAGGAAGTGCCCCAAAAATATGTGGAAAGGCGCGCGGCGCACAGGGTTTTTTGGCACAATTTTCATCTTCAGCTCAGAAAATGCAGCCAGTTTGACCAGTTTTTCTTGTGGATGAAATTTTTGAGTTATCATGATGTAAATTGATGGTTTACATGTAACTTTGACTCACTTTTACCTATTCTAGATTATTCATTAAAAAAATAGTAAAAATTTAATGAATGAATCAGTTTCCTAGCATATAGGGGTAAGTTGTTTGACTACCTTAGATTTCAATTCCTTGTTTAGAATTAGTTCAAACAGCTCCTAGAATGATGAGCTCGACCCCTAGAGGCAAGGAAAGGGGTTAGGATGGTCTATATGATGTAATTTCTCAATCATTTTTAGAGGTTGGAGAGGTTGGACTCTTGGGAAATAGCTTGATACACTAATTGTACATATTTTATCTACATTTTTGGCAAAGGAAAGACCAGGGTTTTGCAGCACTATTTGGGATTCATGTGGCTTTATGTGTTTATGGTGTGTTTCTCTCAGTACTTGTAAGTTGTGTATGTGTACCACTTTCTTTATTTAATATTTTGCAATTAAAGAAATGAAGTGTTAAGGTAGAATCCATAAATTTGCTATGCTCTGCCTTTAAATTTGTTTAATTTTCTATGTTTTCTTCAGTTTAAGGAGAATCCTTGAGACTTAATTGCTCTCCTTAGCTCCTAACCTGTCAGATCTATTCATTTAATCACTTTAAAGGCATCAAAACAATCGCCTATCTTGCCCCAAGTAGACCTCTGCAAAAGCTGTGCCTCATCCCCGCACCCAAAATTGCCTTTCCCTTGAATTCAACAAAACCCTAAAAAATCAATTTCAAAGTCCTTGTACTTCATACTTAGCCTAAAATTAGTCATCAATTCAGTCATCTCGACCTCGTTGATTATATTTTGCCGAGATTGACTCGGAGAGAGCCCTCTCCTATCCTCGTAGGGCTAGCTATGAGGCTGAGTGTGGTTTGATGTAGCCTTGAGTTTTACCTTATTTTAGCCTAAGGTAGATTTGAGCGCTAACAAAAAGAACCTGTGTGAGTTGCTATAAATGAATTTTCCAAAGAGTGGGCAACTTTCATTCAAGGAATTACTGGACGAGATAAACTACAAGATTGGGAACCACTGTGGAGTGACTTCACTTAGGAGGAGCTGAGGCTTAGTCTTGTCGAGGGTACTACCAACAACATGGGGTTGAAGGTTGAGAAGGACAGGGAGAATGTAGCTCTTGCGAGTAAGGGAAACGTGAAGAAAGGTCCTAGCTAGGGACAAAACTCGAAGGGAGGTGAAAATAAGAAAAATGACCTGTCGAAGGTTAAATGCTTCAGATGTGGTGAGTTTGGTTACTAGGTCACCTAGTGTCCCAAGAAAAAGAAGGACAAGAAGGGGCAACAACACAAAACAACTTCGACAAAGATAAATGAGTTGACCTCCAAGTTGGAGGAGTTTGCATTGATAGTAGCTATACCTCTAGATGGAGGAGCGTGAGACTTCAGAGTTGCAGGATCGAGCAGGGTCCGAGGATGAACAAATTTGGACATGTGTTTCTTCGTGGATCATTACCTTGCTATGGGTGCCCATAGTATTTAGTAGCTGGAGGATCTAAATATCAACAAGGAGCAATTCGATTTTGAGAGACAATGCAGAGCTAGTTGCCATCATATAATAGAGGGATGCAGAGACAATTGGCACAATCAAATACTCAATAGACAGGGCAAAGCTAATTGCAGTCAGAGTGATGTAGGAAAATTCACTTTTCCTGCAAATTCTAATACTCTACCTATGGGATGTCAATGTAATACTGAGATCAAGGTGCCCATACACCTTTAACCACTTTTTGATCTCGTTCTTTGTTCCTACAATAAAGCAAACACACAAAAAACTATGCACCATCACTTGTGATATTTAAATCTCATATCATTTACTTTCAAGCCCATATACAAGATCTGAAACTCTATTTTATTCCAGATTACACATAAAGTTATAATTATTCATTCACGCATACACACAAAGACAATTTGTGAATATAATGAAAAATCCTTTCATTTATAAGTCCATACAATTACATAACAATTACATAAGTATTCATTCCTTTCTTAGCTTGATCTCACATTCATTTTGGCCATTAGTTCTCATTACCCATATGCTTACAATAAATAGAATTAAGAAATGCAATATCTTTTTCAAATCTTAAAAGCACTCCATAAATCACCCATAAATCACTCCATAAAGTATATTTTCATAAATCCTCAAATCACTCCATAAATAATCCATAAATCACTCCATAAACATATTTTTCTAAATTCTAAAATCATTCAATCTATTAGTAGAATCTCTCATGCTTTTCAAGTTAGATTTGCTTTTGCCTTATAGAAAAAATCTTACCTGTCCACAACTTTTCTAATATTATGACTCATGTAGTTTTAAAAATCATAAAATATACCGGCTTTGAAAATACAATTTATTTACATAGAAGAATACAAATTCTTCTAAAAAACAAAGAGCCATTTTGAAAGTTTTTTCACATTGAATATTTAATGGCTTGGAAGCTCTAATGCTCCTGCATCACAGAGACTCAGAGGCTAGTTGCAGAGGCCAGTTGCAGGATAGTAGATCAGTTCTCAATTGCAGTAGTTGCAACAACAACACCATGAGATCAAATGTAGCACAAACAATGTCGACAACAATACAAGGAGGCACAATGTAGTATCAGAAGTAGTGAAGATGCATAGTGGTTCAACTACAAACTTAGCAGATGAATTAGAGTATGTGCAATAGCTTGGTAGACACTGAAAATATATTGCAGATGTCAAACACCAACAACGTGGTCCAAATACAAAGGATAAATGTTAGGGAGAGAACACCTTCCTTGCTCAAGAGGGATTGCTAGTTTTTGATTGATTTTTTAGCACCAGACAAGTGTTCTAGTCTCGATTTGTGTCTAAGAGGCTAAGGAGCACAGGAGCTCCAAAACCCATAAAAGGTTTCACGAGGTAAGCTGGCGAAACACCTTAATTAAATTAATTAACCATCATTTAAATATTTCCAAAGTCTAACACAGGAAAAGTGGTTAATTAAAGTGAATTAATTGAGGAGATCGATTTATGCTCTAGAGACTTCTAGAAAATGACAGATAAAGTCTAAGATGATTTTAATTGTCGATAAAGATCTAATCATGGTCATTTAAGCTTCAATGAGAGATTATAAGAGCAAGTTGATGGGATGGAGAAAGACATAAGAGGGGAGTGGGTTACCTTGGTAGTTCGAGCTATCTAGTTGCAGTGATTCAATAAGGAAGAGAGTTTGAGCTAGAGAAGGAGAGCACCAGTGATTGAGGGACTAGTAGAGGAGAATTCAAGAGAGTTTCCCAATTGTTTTCGAGTGCCAAAGAGGCAAGAAAAGGGAGGTCAAAGTGATTATGTAGGGAGATTGAATAGCCAGTGTGAGCAACCAAAAACCTTAGTGCGAGTTCCAGAAAGAGGGTCGTTTCAGTTGTTGAAGACTGGGAGATCACCCGGAAAGAAGAGCAATTCATTTCTAGAGGTAGAGAGAGGTTGGACAATTCAGTTTGAGTTGAGAAGCAGGCCATGCGAATTTCCCAAGACAGGTAGTGCGAATTCCAGGTAGGCCAATTTGCTAGTGAGAGGGTTCGAACAAGCCAGAGGGACGCTGAATTGATTGCAGAAGGGAGAAAATTTCTCCTAGATATTTTGCTATATTATTTATGGAGGATAGTCAGTTGGGAAACTAGTTGTAATAATTTCCTTTTTGTTGCATGATAAAATAAAATCTCGTTTGCTGCACCGATTTTTCCTTTGAGGTTTTTTCAGGGACGTTAGTCCAAAAATATTAGTGTTGATTTTTTATGTGTGTGCATCTATTTCTCAGTTCTTGATTTTATTTTTCCGCATCGTATTTTATGGTGAAGGCTATAATTATGAATTATTTGTTAATTGTCATAAAGAATTAAAATACCAAAAGTTAGGAGAAATAATATCCAGTAATGGAAACCAAGGAATTTTCACAAAGACAATGATTCAGATTCATGCCATCCAGAATATGACTAGAGACAACAATGATCCCAATGCTTATTAGTCTGAAAATTAATAGTTTTGGTCCAATTTTGCCCACATTCAAGCTTTTCTTAAAATGCCCATTATAAAAATTTCAGATTTTTCAGACTTTTGCTAGGTCAACAAGTCAACCTTCTAGATTTTATGTCATGCGCTTGACTCAATTGCCACATCAACTCCTATTTGACAATCGAGCCATGTCAACATGCCATGTCGACATGCCACATCCTCTAGCCCTTTTTTCAAGCCATGTTAGCATGACATGACATTGTGACACGTCATTAGCCACGATATGAGCCACATTGTCTATCCTGCTGGCATTCAGATCTGGGTATTTTAGGAGTGCATTTTTTCAATAGTTCTATATTTTTAGATTTCCCATCCTCTAGATTTGAGTTATGTTAATTGACATAAAAATCAACAAAGAAAATAACAACTGTTAGAATCCAATACTCTTGGACATTTAGATTCTATCTAATAGTGCAACGAGTTTGGTCAATGGCCTACATTTCTAGATAATTCATTAAGTGATCCATTTTATGAAAAGCCATTTTCAGATCTCTGCCTCCTTGGCCCTCCTCTAGTTAAGCTCATGGTTTTGGCCCTGTCAGCCCACGTGCCCTAGAGCTGGGCTTAAGGTCATTCAGATCCAAGAAAAATTTTAATTGTCCCTTTTGAGAAAAGCTAAATCTTCGTATCTCTGCCTCCTTAACTGTAACAACCCTAAAATTAAAACATGCAACTAATTAGATTAATTATGCGATTTATAATCAACACCCAATTTATCAACGTTTTAACATCGAAATTTGAAAATATGAGCGAAGACAACTTACCTGTGGCGATGATATTCCTTACTTGCGATTTCGGAGTTGAACACTAATTGAATCCTGCTAACCACGACAAAGTTTTGGGGACGACTATCCACCCAATCGTAGGCTCAATTGCACAAAATCTTGTTACAACTAGCCACCCCCGACCCCTCAATCAACATAGTAATGCCAGGGAATCCTTTGTCTCACAACATTTTTCTCCCAAGCGAATGGATGATGGAATTATGGAATGATCTCTCATCTTCCTCATCGTTTATTAAATAGAGCAAACATTGGAAGGGAACCGTATGCACATACTCCATGTGTCAACATGCAAGTTTTATTTCTTTATTTTATGTTTAACTTAATTTAGTAATTCTCTTAATATAATTCTTTCTTATTTTATTGTACTTTTTGTTAACTTTACTTATTTTTACTATTTTTATAGTTTATTTATATTTATATTTATTTAGAACTCTAGTATTGTTATTTACTATTTATTTATATATTATTATTATATTTTCATCATTATTTATTATTTATTTACTAATTTTATTATATATTATTATTATATTTTCATCATTATTTATTATTTTATTTACTATTATTATCTTTTCTTTATTGTTATCATTTATTTCCTTATATTTTAATATTATATTATATTATTATTATTTTTATTATTATTAGGGACATTACACACTCCCCCTCTTTAAGGAACTTATTCTCGAAGTTAAGTTGAATTTTTAACATTTTATTTAGTTAGTTATTTATTACTTCATGTTTGCCCTACACCCTCTGCTGAACTAGTATAACCACCAGGCATTGAAAGTTTTCACAACACTTGGAAAATCTCAAGGAATCTCCCCACTTTTGGAACTAGGCATAAGCCTCCCCAGTCTGTATCTTAGTCCAAGGTTGGCCCCAAGGCTCACGCCTGACTCAAACCTCATCTGCCCTAAGGCAGGCATCTGGTACGATACTCAATGACTCCAGGCTTCTCGCAAGGTTGGCCCACTCCCTCCACAACTACTAAGGCGCACAACCCCATGCATCAAAGTCCTTACACCCCCACCAAAATTTGGCATTCCAATCCAATACTAGGCACCTAGCCTACAATATCAGGCACTTGGCCTCCTCAAGATGGTCCCATAACCCCTCAAGAGTTATCCATCAAGAGCTATACAAGACAAAGGAACCACTGGCATATGTAGTGTTGATTGAGTTTGTCCCTAGCCCATATGGTGTTACATATTTTCCCTCGTAGGTATGGGGCTCCTATGAGATCATCAAATAAACTGGCCCTCTCAGCCTATTTGTGGATTTCTTATCCATAACCACATTTCAACATACATCCAATGAATTAGCAATAACCATAATATCATAGAAAATAATCCATATGTCAAGTCTTGCATGTCATCATGAGAACATAATAT
Organism: Pinus taeda; assembly: GCA_000404065.3. NCBI lineage: Eukaryota > Viridiplantae > Streptophyta > Pinopsida > Pinales > Pinaceae > Pinus > Pinus taeda. The sequence continues at coordinate 15,331 of APFE030571089.1, forward strand.
CATTGTTATCACATAATTATGGAGAGTAAAACTGCATGTAATTACCACATGTTTCACACCAAGAAATACCATTATATGTTATAACATCAACATATTTGTATCAAATGTATGTCATGACATCACATTATAAATGGAAACAGAAATTGACATAACTTCATAAATATGAGAATCATCTCAATACATATCAAACATAGAGCAATAATATATAATAAGCATTCTCATCATGATTCATCAAATTAAAAGTCGATGACCGCTATATATATATCACTTTCTATTTCATGAGACTTTTTATTTTTTATTTTTTTAAACCCTTAAAAAAAAAAACTTAAAATCCAAACTTCATTTTGATTGCCACTATTAATTTCACAGTTTAGAGAGACTTATAACAACTAGGTTCATTTGGTTTCAATTTGATCATTTTTTTTTTATAAACCAACTATATTTCTTTCCATAATAAAGAATTTCATTTCATCTTATTTCTCTATCTTTATTTTAAAACAACAAATATATCTAATATATATATAATATATATATATATATATATATAATCTCAATTAATATTTTAAAATTTATAAATAAAAATATCAAAATCTAAAATAAATCTATACTTATATAAGTATTAACGAAATATTAAAAAATAAAAATAAAACTTTATATTCTCTAAAAACAAATACTTAATAAAATAAAAATAAAACTTTATATTCCATACTTACTTTTGATCGTAATTATTTTATACTATATTTCTTAAATTTAATTTACAACTTAAAATCAATACTATAACTTATACAAATCCCTAAAACCTCTATATTCTTTATTCTATCCTAAAAATTCCACAAAATTTCCTTTCTTCAGATCATTATTTCAGTTTCAATAAATATAAAATATACATATATATATACAACAATTAAATTAAATATTCTAGTATTTATTTGTGATATATATATACACATATATAACACAAAATCATTATTAAACGTAAATAATAATATATTAATATTACAATCCATAAATATATATTTATAAAAAAATAACCCTTAGCGATAAAATCGAGGCATAAAGTCAAATTAAATATAGCTGCATCCTCTCTAAATTCCTTAATATGTTACGACCAAAAACTCGATTCCGTCCTAAATAATAAAAGATTTAACATTGAAGAATCTTTTTCTTTCTTAGGTTATTCAAATAATTTTATCCATATAAATCGAAAGCAACCAATTGTCATGCAATAATTCTAAGTACAGAAAAGGAAAGCGTATGGCTGGAATCCAAAGAGCAGTGTGTTCGGTCAATCAATGTGAATATAATGAAAAGACATGCCCTTCGGAATTTTTTTTTTCGTTACAAAAAAAATAATAGTTTGTCGCAATGGTATTTATTTATTACTCATGGAATTATAAGCTCACGAGCCTTAACTTTGTTGGCAGTTTGGTCTAAAAACACCAACACATAGGCCCAACAAAACTTGGCTCACTAACCTAATAGAAATATGTACAATGCAATGTGAACATATTCAAAGGTGTTACAAGTTTTGCGCTAAAACTTGACTTTATAATGGGTACTTAATGCATCTATGTGAAAATTATGTTGCAATTAATGTGATAATTATTCTCCTATCTTTTAACGATTATTTGCTCCAACAAATTAATTTATTGCAAATATTGAATAAAAACACAACTGCAAATTTCACCAATTAAATAAACCAGAGGAACTGAGAACACACACATAAAAATAGACACTAAGTTTTTTAGACAAATTGTCCATGGATAAACCCCAATGTGGGGAAAATCGGTTCTGCAAATGAGGGTTTTATTATTCTTTAGCAAACCTGTGATTGAAAATTACATAAACTACTAGATGAAAATGGAAAAGCTCTGAAAAATTATTTTCTTCACTTCTGCAAGCTAATTTGACCTCTTGGGAGCTATTCGGTCTATGAGAATCAATTCATACCTCTTGTACAACATAAGTTCGACCCACACCTGCGGCCTGGAGAAAACTCGACCAACATTGGCAACTTGCACTCCCTGGAGAAATAATTCGGCGTTCAGTGGAAAATTGATCTTTATTGGCAAGCTAGACTTTCCTCCTACAAATCGACCTCACTGGAAAATTCGTCCTCTCTCTAGGAAATTAGTGTCCTCTTGGCAATTCACACCACCTCGAGAAATTTGGCTCTCTGCAGAATAATTTTAACACCCTATGTCTTTGAGGAACTGAAGATCACTGTGAAGAATTCTCTCAGGAAAAGCTCCTCAATTATTGCTGAACCCTTTGCTGGTGGCCCACACTATCATTGCGCCCTTGCTCAAAAGAATATGTGATCCAGGTAGCTCTAAACACATGCAGAAGTCCAAGAGAGCTCAGGAAGGATAAAAAAATCGAAGTGCTTGGATTGTGCTTGAACCAGGTTCACATTGAAGATCTCGTCGTCGTGATCGTGGTGGTGCGAACAGTTCGTCAAACCGAGTCCGTATGCGAAAAATAGGAGTAATCAAAGTTCAAGGTTGACTTGGGTGACTAGGCAGGCTTAAGGAGGCAACAGTTTGGACAAATCTGCCCACTAGATTTTGGCCAAATTGGGCTAGATTCTGGGTGAATTTGTGGCTTGTTTTAATTGTCTCCTTTGGTCCATTTTCCGATTTTACAAAAAGGACCATAGTGTCAGGCCAGGCAGTAGCTCCTCAAAGCAAAATTGATTTGTATGTATTATTCCTTCAGGTTGGTCTTCATTATATACATGAGGGAGAGAATGTTCACTTCATCTCCCGATGACTGTTTATATTACTTATTTATTTATTTACATTATATTCACCCAATCCTAAGGATTAGGTGTCAACATTCCCCCCCTTAATTTGAAGGGATGTTGGTGAGTCTAAGCATCATTCTGAATTGTTCAAGCTTTTCTCTTCCAAGCGCTTTGGTGGAGATGTCTGTAATTTTCTCATTAGTGGAACAATGACGGAGATGGATTGTTTTGGCCTCAACATGATGTCGAATCAGATGATATTTAGCATTGATGTGCTTCGTTCGATCATGGAACTTTGGGTTCTTGGCTAACTTTATTCCATAGGTATTGTCAATCATGAGTGGAGTTGATTGTACTTGTTTTACTTGCAAATCTTCAAGAATTTTCCTGAGCCACACAATTTCTTTTGTTGCTTCAGTTGTTGCCACGTATTCCGCTTCAGTTGTGGAATCTGCTGGAACTGATTGTTTGCGTGATCTCCAGGAGACAGCTCCTAATCCAAGACTCATAGCATATCTTGAAGTAGATACCCCAGTTTCTTTGTCTCCATC
>APFE030571092.1:0-20461 GCA_000404065.3 Pinus taeda
TCTCCCCCTTTTGGCCCCATTCTCCTTAGGAATAGGTGTCTGCATGGATGGCTGACTAACCAGTCATTCTTTAGCTTCTTTGAAAGTTCCCTTTGTCCATTCCTCCTGGTTAGTATACTGTTCAATTTCGAGCCTTGGTGTATGAGAATAGGAAGTACTTTTCTGCTCCAATATGAGATTTGAGATGATGCCTAGAGGATCATAAGACCAAGAAAAAAATGACTTGAATTTCATTTGACTTAAAATAGTTTCCACCTCCTTTTTTGTAGCTATCATGTTCTTAATATAGGGACCTACATGAGCCTTGAACTTGAACTATGCTTTCTTTCTGTAGGAGACAAAATATAGCTCATCCATGTTTAACATTTTTCTAGTGTATTCTAATGCAAATATCTGATTGGTACAAACAACGGAAACATGTAAGTAGGTAGCTCTAATCCACATACTCTAATTTAGTGTAATTTTGATATAAATACTAGTATCCAACTTTAGATTGCTCTGACAAGTGCAATAAATTCTTTATCTCTGGTGAAATCCTTGGGATCAGATCACTGTTAAGCAAACATAACTATGTATGTAAAAATTTATCAACAAAGTTAGTATAATAATACTTCTCTGAGTTATTTCTAACCAGGGAATTTTAGTGAGTCACTGACCAAGGATTTACTTCATTATCTGTCTTCTGTAAAGGAAATATAAATATGTCTGACTGATAAAACAACATAAGGTAAACCAAAACTGATTGATACTTAAAAACACCTTCTACTTTGAAATTTACAAATTGATCATGTATTGAATTGGTTAGAAGATGATTGTATTTGAAAAGAACTGATGGTTATTTCCCACTGCAAAAATTGATAAAAATCCTAGAACTGTCTCATCTATCCATTGATCATTATAATACCCAAGTAGTCAAGTTTGTTGGGCATGGAATCCCCCAAGGCATGTTTTGGGGCTCAAAGCCCAAGTTTTTACCGAATTTTGTTGTAAAGCTCCGCGAATTGCGAGAGTGGGGCGCGAAAGTATGATAAAGTCACAAGGTTGTCTGCCCTAGTTTTCTAATGTAATGTCGATTGGATAGACCTACCCACGGTCTGCGGACCATGGGATTGTATAAATAGAGCGAGGATCTAAGTGAAAAAAGAGGAGAAGTAAGAAAGACTCTAAGTGACTGAGTCATAAGTTGAAGTGCGTCTTTGGGTCATAGAGTAGGAGAAGGATCAGGAGCTGAGTGCGCAGAGGCCTAATAGTCTGCAACTAAGTGCATGGACACCTACAGTTGAGTGCGCAGGGTGAGTCGAGTCTAACCGAGGAAGGAATTAATCAAGAGAAGTTTTGTCATAATTTTGTGTATCTGTTCTTGGGTTAATGCATGTTTGATATTATTTGCAAATATAAAGTTTATTTACTGCTGCGCACCTATATGAATGGTTTATGTTGTTAAGTATAACTTAAAGCACATAAGTAGGCTAAGATAATCAACTAACATTGGAATACAAGTAAAGTCTTAGGGAATAATGTAGAGCATGATGTTCATCCCCTGGGTAGGGCTGTTCAAAGGCAGTATATCAGGCTACGAGATACGGGAAAGTGCGCAAAGCAACCTGCGCGCAGGGTCAAACCGCAGACCACTTGAACTCATCATACATCTCCAGGGTGCGGAAACCTGGTTCTAGCACCCTCCCATACTACATCGGGTGAGACCTCAGTCTGCGCTCTGCGAACTGTCACCGAAAGGGCCAGTAGTATTGGGATTTGTTTGGCCAACTTAACTCTGAACCTGGGTCAGGCCCCAATAAGCCAACAAATGGTTCCGTTGTCGGGACCGGGATCTGCATAGAGATGTCTGAAGTTGTATCACTGGAATTTGACAAATAAAGGAATTGAAGAGTGGTTGGACAGAAAAATTCACAAGTTTGTGGCGCAGGAAAATAGGAATCCACAATTATCAAAGGAAGAATGGTTAGATTGCTACTTATATAAGGAATCCATGAAATTTTCTTTTTATCCTTCCCCTCTAAGTTGTACGAGTGGATCGTGAAGCTAGTAGTCAGTCAAGGAAGGTGTAGGCTCAACAAGCCTATTGTGTGGACTCTAAAATTGGTGTGCAGATTGAAAGCATTGGAAGATAATATCACGCATGTTGTGGATCATTGGCCCGATCAAATTATAGGAGGATTTATCACCGAGTTCAATGTAGATACTTAGTCAGCTATAGTGAGGTATAATGACGCTTCCTCAAAGGACCGTGAGGTAAGTACGTTAAATATTTGAACACTTGGATTAAAATGCTACTGTGTGAAAAGCAAGTTATGCACATAAATTGATGTTTGGGGCTACGTGGAGTGGGAGGATCTACATAAATTAAGGTAGCGCAAAATTAGAAACTAGCCCCTTGATTTCACCTCTGCGAGAAAGCGAGGAAGAGCTCGCGAAGGTTTCACCAAGAAGTGTGATCAGTTTGATAAAGGAACGATTTCCACACATACCACCTACACCACCATCAGTTTCACCATCTTCACCCCCGTCTTCACCCACACCACCTCCACTACCACCATAGTTCAATATGGAAAGCATGATAAAGTTGTCGGTGTTCAATGGAGAAGGGAATGAAGATATGGACCAGTTTTTGTTCATGGTAAGGGTTGTAAGGGAAGTGCAAGGAGTCACGGATGACAATATAAAGAAAGAAACATTGGTCAGCGCTCTGCAGGATCGTGCACTGACTTGGTACATTAAGCATTCCAATGACAATCCGAACGTAGGGATCGCGGATATCCAAGCTGTGCTAAACAAGGAATTTAGTAGGCCAAAATCAAAGACAAAGTTGATCATTGGATTTAAGGAAATCATGATGCTTCCAAGCAAGACCCCCTGGGAGTTGGGTCAGAGACTGAAGTGTACAATTTGTGAAGCCAATATGACCTTGATGGATGGGAAACACCACACATGGTTTGTAGCATCGCTAACATTGAATCTAAGGAATGCGTTGTCACAGTAGAAGCTAACCACTCAGGCTGAGGCCTTGGAGATCACGATGAGACTGCATGAGACTCTGATACAAGATCCTAACCTAGGAGTTCAACAAATCCACGTGTAGTTGAAAAACTTGTGCCTTGAGATGCACAGTTTGGAACAAGACATGACAGCTCGCCCAGAAGTGCGCGAGGAGATATGGTGCATAAAGTGCAGAGGTCAAGGAAATGACAAGGACCATTGTCCAGTCTTCGCAAACTACCTGGCGAGAGGAGGACTAATGTCATTGAGACCGGAGGCATAAGCAAGACTGAGCACATCGCTTGCATTATGGTGGGTGATTCGTCAGATAGGAGGGAAGCATGCTATAGATAATTTCCATCTATTACAGAAGTATACGCAGAATTCCTAGCAGTTGTTTTGTAATTTCTGTAGGCTAGTAGGCCAAGATGAGTGCACCTGTAGAATTTATGAACTGATGATGGATCAGACTCCTACCTACAGAGTTCAAACCGAAACATAGGCCCTCAATCAAAATGTAGGGATGTCATGCATTGGATTTGAAGGGCGCGAACGAGGTCGAGGTGGAATGGGACCAGGAAGAGGTCACGACCAGCTGATATGTTACAATTGCGGAGGGCTAGGGAATTATGCCCGCAATTGTACAAATCCAACGAGACCATCATGCTTATATTGTACTGAGTATGATCATGAGATGGAGGACTGTCCCACGCTGATAGTGAGGTTGCACGATAAAGGAGCACTCCAACCTCCCCCGACTCAGAACCTGCAAATGATGAGTTCTAAGCCATGCGAGGAAGACCCCAATGTAAATATCGTGCTTTGAAGTGGTATCATGATAGGAGATGACAAAGGCAAGCAACCCGAAGAGAGTTCTTTGGTTTGCAGGGCTCCAACAAAATAACTGGAATTTGGTTTAGAGTGCGTTAAGGAGACATTCATGGAAGCTATGAAGAGCTTCGCGAATGCCTCTACTTTAGGAAGTAAAGACAGGTTGGAACAAAAAATGGACCCATCCATGCCCACTACATTCTTAGAGACATGCATGAAGCTGTTGCATGACAGCAAGGCTATGAAGGGGCTACAAGGACTCATAACTAGATGTGCTGGGACCACGCTAAGATAACTGCATGTAGTCCAGAAGCTCGGAAAGTACACAACGCGAACAGGAAGGGAGATGAGATTGACCACGTAGATTAGGGAATATGAGATGGATCAAGTGATTCTGGATCTAGGATCAGACACAAATGTCCTGCCAAAGTAGACATGGGAGTGCATGGGCAGGCCCGCATTGCAATGGTCTCCTATCCAACTGCGAATGGAAAACTAGCAAAAGATCCTACCTATGGGGAGATTGCAGGGAATAACGGTAGATATCGAAGGTGCAAGCGTGCTAGCAGATTTCAAAGTGATAGAGATTGTTGATGACAACAATCCCTATCCTGCAATACTAGGAATAGATTGGGCCACTCACATGAATGGAGTGATAAATCTAAATAAGCGTGAGATGATTTTCGAGAAAAATTCATTGCGTATAGTGGTACCTTTAGACCTTGTGGAAGGATCGCGCTACATAGAGCTAGTGAACGACTACGATAACGAAAACGATCTAGACTGTATCTACAAGATAACCACACAGGAGCAGGACTGGGTAAATCCAACAACGGATGGCAGAATCTCGTGGGAGCGTGCAAGATCTTGCACATCAGATTTTGATGAAGAAACAGAACAATGGTAGAAATGGTTACATGAGGTAAGCATGCTCAACTGTAACATGATGATAAGGTCACTACATTGCATAGCAACGAAAACAAGAGATCTAACTATGTATGAAAGGTTGAGTGAGCTGGATGATTTCCTGAACAAATGTGAAAGAGAAGTACTAGAACAAGAGCGTTTCGACGCTCTGAAATGGGTACTATCCATGTGCACACCTCGCGAAATGGACCAAGGTCTATGGGGAAGAGGCACAACCTAAGTGGGTGCACGTATTTTGTCATACCCTAGATATCATACCCATGAATTGGTATACTGAGACGAAGCTCCGCCATGGCATGAGAGAACGAGATATCTTGTGTGAAGGATTCTTGTTAACCTTCACATTTGAGGATCATTGGTGGGATACTATTGATGATGCACTACAATTAGTAAAAGCAGCTATCTCCAAAGTACCCTAGGAGCCAATGGAAGTGCTTCAGTTGGAATGGGCGACCCAGCTGTACTGCATGCTGGAGTGTTACAATGTAAACATTGAGGAGGAGGATGAAGATCCATGAAAAATTAACATTCCAGAAACTGATGGTTATCGCAAGGTTCAAGGACCATTGATTGAAGATCCTAACATCACTACATCAGTAAAAACGAAGCAGGTAAACATTGGGATGAAGGCCGAACCAAAGTATGCAATGCTCAATGACTATTGGGATGATGCCACGGTGATAAGGTCACTGAGTTACTCCACGAGTACCAAGATTACAACTTAAAGGGGATCATCGGAAATTTAGGGATGATGAAGATCACCCTAAAACCCGACATGAAGCTGGTTAAGAAGAGTCCGTACCACTTCAATCTGAAGTAAAAGGAAAAGGTCCGCGTAGAACTAAACAAAATGCTCGCAGAGGGAATTATTGAGCCGATGGAAGAATCCGATTAAGTAAGCCCTATGGTAGTGCAGGAGAAAAAGTAGAAGGGCGAGATAAGAATATGTGTGGACCTCAGGAAGTTGAATGACACCTGTGTACATGACCCATTCCAAAACTTGTTCATAGATGAAGTATTAGAAAATCACGGTGGATAAGAAGCATATTCTTTCACCAATGGGTTCTCAAGGTACCACCAGATCAAAATCACGCTCGAAGACAGGAGAAAGACCACCTTCACCATTGAATGGGGCTGCTTTCAATACACCACCATGTGGTTTGGGTTAAGAAACGTGCCAGCCATATTTTCACGCATAGTTGTTGCTGCCTTCAAAGAATATATCCACAAATTCCTAGAGGTCTATTTGGATGATTGGACTATCTTTGTATTGGTTAAGCACCACGTAGCAAGCTTATGCTTGATGTTGGATACTTGTCGACGACACTAGATTGTGCTGAACCTTAAGAAGTGTACGTTCCTCATTCCCTTTCGGAACCTACTGGGATATGTGGTCTACAAATAGGGACTAATGGTAAACCCCGCGAAGATTGTAGTAATTCTGAATTTGGAAGCACCGCGAAGTGTTAAACAGTTGCGCGCTACCTTGGGACACACAGGGTACTACAGGAAGTTCATCAAAAGCTATGCCCAGATCACCACGCCAATGGAGAAAATATTGAAAAAGGATGTCACATTCTACTAGAATGATGATTGCATGAAGAGCCTAGATGTCCTAAAGGGGAAATTGGCCTCCGCTCCAATCCTGGTCTTCCCAAAATGGGATGTGGAGTTTCATGTCCATGTTGATGCGTCATGTATAGCGCTGGGAGCGGTGCTCACACAAGAGGGTAGAGAGGGCTTGGATCACACTATTGTGTTTGCAAGTCGTACATTGACCAAAGCTGAAAAGAACTATTGCACAACTGAGCGTGGGGGATTGGCTATGGAGTACGCACTCCAAAAATACCGGCACTATTTGCTAGGAGGACATTTCAAGATGTATACAGACCATTCCACGCTAAAGTACTTGGTTAATTATCCTGTGTTGTGGGGGCACATATGTAGGTGGCTCTTATTGTTCCAAGAATATGACTTTGAGGTTGTGGTCAAGCCTGGACACTTGAACGTAGGACTGGATCACTTGTCGCATATTGAGACGGGCGAGGAACCTACTAGTTTGGAGGAAGGATTACCTGACACACAACTCTTTGCTTTGTGCGTCAAGGATGGACACTTTGAAGATATAATCCACTTTATGACAACAGGGACTACACCGAAGGATTACTCCGTTCAACAAAAGAAGGAATTGGTGGTGTGCGCGGCAGATTTTTCTGTCATCGTGGGGCACCTATACAAAATGGGAAATTATGAGATACTACGAAGATATGTACCTAAATTTGAACGAAGTTAGATCCTTGTGAAAGCACATGGGGATGCTACAAGAGGACACTATGCAAGGCGAGCGATCGCACAAAATATTCTCCACGCAGGGTTGTGGTGGCCAACCCTCATCACGATTCAAAAGCGCACTGTAAGGCCTGCGATATATGTCAAAGGATCGGTAAACCATTGTGGAGGGACAAGATGCCATTGAATCCACAAATAACGTTGCATCCCTTTGAAAAGTGGGCAATTGACTTTGTAGGACCTATCAAACCTTAGGAAAAAATAGGTGCGCTATACATCATCACCGCGACGAAGTACCTGACTCGTTGGGCAGAAGCGCAGCTGGTCAAAGACTACACGGCTTCCACAGTTGCGAAGTTTTTGTTTGAGAACGTGTTGACTCAATTTGGCTGTCTGAAAATCTTAATGAGTGATCACGGTACACATTTCCTAAATGAAACCATCAGTGCGCTCACAGAAGAGTTTCAAGTGTATCATTGGTAAAGCACACTGTATCACCCACAAGCCAATGGGATAGTAGAAGCATTCAACAAAATATTGGAGACTGCACTAACCAAAGTGTGAAATGCACACCGAAGCGATTGGGACTTGAGCATATCTGTAGTACTATGGGCTTATAGGACAACGTGCAAAAAACTGACGGGAAAAACACCTTTCCGGTTAGTTTATGGCATGGAAGTTGTCATGTCGATGGAGTATATTGTACCTAGTTTACACATAGCAGCGTTCACAGGTATGACAGACTGTGAGGCTCTAGAAGAAAGGCTCGCGCAATTGAAAGAAATTGAGGAGGAACAGTTCCTGGCTACTTTTCATCAGCAGGTACAAAAGCGGCATGAAAATTCCTGGCACGATTGCCATATTAAGTTGTGCACCTTCAAGGTAAATGACTTAATGTTGTTGTATAACAGTAAGTTTGCAAAATTCCTAGGAAAGTTTAGAATGCATTGGCTAGGACCATACGTGGTTAATGAGGTCATAAATGGAGGCGTAGTACAACTAGTCAAACTAAATGGAGAGCCTTTCCCAGGCAAAGAGAATGGTAGCCGCTTGAAGCCCTACACGGGTGGCCCAGATATCTAACTAACCAACGGAAGCATAGTCTTCACTCTTCAAGGATACAGACAAAGGTGCGAGACTATAAAAAAATGCAAGGGATACCAACACAGATGCAGAGAAGTAGTTCAGAAACAGAGGTCTCAGAACAATGAATGCAGCAGATCCAACAAGCAGCAACTCAGTGTGCTACTAACCTCCACACAGTTCGAGAACAGTTGGAGGGACTCCACGCAAAGATCTCCGCACTGACAGAGTTGCTTGAGAGCGAGTCACGATGCTTGTGTTGGGGGCCTATTATGCATGGAATCCCCCCAAGGCATTTTTTGGGGCTTAAAGCCCAAATTTTGATCGAATCTTGTTGTAAAGCTCCGCGAATTGCAGGCGTGGGGCGCAAAAGTATGATAGAGTCACAAGGTTTTCCGCCCTAGTTTTGTAATGTAATGTCGGCTGAATAGACCTACCCATGGTCCGCGGACCATGAGATTGTATAAATAGAGAGAGGTTCTAAGTGTAAAAAGAGGAGAAGTAAGAAAGACTCTAAGTGACTGAGTCATAAGTTGAAGTGTGTCTTTGGGTCATAGAGTAGGAGAAGGCTCTGCAGGTGAGTGCGCCGATGCCTAATAGTCCACAGCTAAGTGCGCAAACCCCTGCAGCTAAGTGCGTAGGGAAATTTGAGTCTGTAACCGAGGAAAGAATTAATAATGAGAAGTTTTGTCATAATTTTGTGTATATGTTCTTGGGTTAATGCTTGTTTGATCTAATTTGCAAATATACAGCTTATTTACTGTGTGCACCTGTATGAATGGTTTATGTTGTTAAGTATAACTTAAAGCACGTAAGTAGGCTAAGATAATCAACTAACATTGTAATACCAATAAATTATTGGGGAATAACGCAGAGCACGACGTTCATCCCCTGGGTAGGGCTGCGCGAAAGCAGTATATCAAGTTGCGAGGTATAGGAAAGTGTGTGAAGCAGCCTACATGCAAGGTCAAACTGCAGACCACTTGAACTCATCATACATCTCCAGGGTGTGGAAACCTGGTTCTAGCACCCTCCCATACTACTTCGGGTGAGACCTTAGTTTGCGCTCTACGGACTGTTTCCAAAAGGGCCAGTAGTACCGGGATTTTTTTGGCTAACTTAACTCTGAACCTGGGTCAAGCCCCAATAAAGCAACAGGGTTACCATATAAATTACATGTTTGAAAATTTATGGTAAGATTGAGACTGGATATGGGGGATTGGTCCAAGGAAACTCAACATCTTTTGGAAGGAAATACTCAAAAAATAGTGCTCTCTGAGGGAAAGTCAAATTTTTTATATAATTCCATCAGGACATCAACTGAGAATGGATGATGAGAGGCCTGGTATTCAATTTGTAGGGACATGCATATACTTTCGGGGGAAATGGAGAAAATGACTTCATTATTTTGGGAAATGACAACATTTTGGCTTGGAAAATATCAGAGATGGCACCACACAAAAAATTAAGGGAAAAAGTGAGTTTGGGGGAAGACAAACTAGGGGATAATGGATTCCAAAATACTAATATCATCACATTTATCCATGAATTTTTGTTTTTCCTAGTTATGGAGTTCATACAGGCCAAATTCAGATTGGGTTTCGATGATTTTATACAGGGTGTCAATCAGAGGAGACTTGTCAAAATCAGGGATAGGAAATAATGGGTTTTGCCTCTGTAATTTCCCCTTTTCTTTATGGTTAGAAATCTTGGGAAATGAAATATAGGAGGTGGAAGAAAAATATGAGAAAAACGCTTGATAAAAATAAATTTGAAGAACACGGTTACGTGGGAAAAATTTGTCGATTGTGCGAAAGGGAGTTGTAGTTGAAGGTTGGTAGTTGGTGGAAACTTGATTTTTGTCTTGTAGGATCAATGTTGTACTAAAAGGAATGAATGTTGGCCTCCAAGGGTTTTTTTTGTATAATTTTGATTGGTTGGATCACGACACAATTACCATTTATGGAGTGGGAGAGATTTATTGTTAAAACGGATAACAACGGGAAATTTGAATGAAATAATGTTCATTTAGGAGTTCACGATAGATTTTGAACATTGAATGACTATTTGTATTGTGGAGGGAGTTATGTGACAAGACAAATGGCAGAAGAAGAGTGACAAAGGTTGGGTAAGAGGTGAGTGGCGGAGGAGATGAGAAATGTCTGGAGATGGATGGTGGAGATGATGAACCGTTGGCAGGAGATAAAGCGACAGTATTTCGAGGGCGTGGAGGTGGTTAATGCTATCTGGAGGGAACCCCCCAAAATTCTCCAAGTGATGCCATGTTAGCCCAGGGGTTTTAGTGGGAACCACTTTTCACCCCCCTCCTTGTGTTAACTGTCAGGAGTGTAGGGGAGGGGGGGTGGGGGCGAAAACACTTCCCCACTGTAGATCTTGGTAGGAATAATTGTGACCATTGACTCCAATCTACAATTTATTCACATATGAAAAATCAATATTCTCATTATATTACATATAATAATCAAATAAAACATAATAACCAAGGTGTAAAACTTTATAAATTTGACATTTTTATAATATAAACTGACATTTTGATTAGCTCGCTATAACGGCTCATTTTTTATTTTTCTAAAAAAATTTCACTCTTTTTTTTGTTTTTCACACACACACATGCATATATGTATATTTAATACCCTATTTAGTTTTCTATACTTTTATATCATAATTTTTTTTCTTTGAAATTTTGAAAATAACCTGCAGAATGAAATAATAGGACCCTAATAGTGGCTCCAATGGGGATGACATCCTCCTTGAAAGGTGTCAAGAACACAGTAGATCAGGGCTTCAATTCCTGATATTAGCCACCCTTACTTGTAGTAAAATGATAAAATGATATTTACAATGACATGTATGAAAACTTATCTATCCTTGAGTGAAATAGTGCTTGAGTAGTCTTCTATTCATAGGTCCTCCTAGAAGTCCTTCTCCAGTCAAATCTCTCATTAAGAATGCATTGTTACCTCGAAAAGATTCAAAATAAGGTCCTTTCAATAGACTATCAACCTTCCCATATTTCCTTTTGTCTTCATTACCGGCATCCCACTTTGAAACAACATCATCTAGTTGAAAATCATCTGCTTTAATCCTCCTGCCATGCATTTTCTTGATTTTATCTTGAATGACCTATGTATTATTGTAAACCTCTTCTCTAGTTTATTGTAAATGTATTTAATAATTGATCCTTATTTGAGCATCATTTTGTATTTCTTCCTCTTCCTACAACAATTTCATCACTGGAATTCCTAGGGAAACAGAAAAAACTGCATCTACTCCATAAACCAATTGGAAAGGTGACATTCTAATTGATTTCTTTTTTTTTATCATATCAACCTATAGGGCATTAATCAACTTCTTGGGCTAGGATTTCTTATTTTCCTGCAACAACTTATTTATAATGTTGACTAAACTCTTATTAGAAGATTTAGCTACCCCATTTCCATGGGGATAATAGGCTGTAGAATTCCCTAAATTTATGTGATACTTGTGGCATATATCAATCATTTGGTTTGATTTGAAAGAAACAACATTGTCAATAATGATTTTATGTGGACATCCAAATCTGCAAAGAATATTAAATTCTAAGAACTGAATGATGACAAAATTTGTAGCTTTTCTGGTTGGGACTACTTCTATCCATTTGGTGAAGTAGTATGTTGTTGTTAGGATCCACTTATATTGAGATGAAGAGCTTGGGTGGATTTCTCTAATAAAATCCAAACCCCACTGTTGGAAAGGAACCTCCACTAAGATAAGCTTGAGGAGTAGAGGTCAGAGTTTTCGCCTGCCTTAAAAAATTTGACATTGATGACAAGTTGAAACTTTTTTGTGAACATATGCAAATGAGGTAGGCCAGTAAAAACCATATCTCAAGATTTTTTCAGCAATGGTATTCCATTATAAATGTCTTCCATAGTCACCTATATGAAATTCCTCCATGAATTTATCTGCTTCATGATTTAATAAACAATTCAGTAAAATTCCTCCAGCATCTTTCCAATATAGAGCTTGATTCAAAATCCAGAACGTTACAACTTTTAGTTTAAGAAATATAGGCTTGGTTTTGGTCAAACTAACAGGAGCTTGTAAATTCTACAAAACATACACAATATCTGCACACTAGGGGGAAGTAAGATTTTTTTTATACATGTGGATTCACCATATCTTGTTGTTCATCTAGAGCAGGTACAAAGTTTATGTCCAGTGCATGAAAATTTGACTCAACCATCAGTTTGTCTAGTCCTTGACTTTTGATGAGTTTAGTAGGCTTTATCTCAATGTCATATTCTAAAATTACTGCAATCCATTTGCCTCTTTTCCCATCTAGTTAAGTGTGAGTGAGCATATCTTTCACCACTGCACCTGGAATGAAAGAAATTATGTGGGAATGTAAAATATAAAATTTGAAGTCCTTCAGTGCATTTACTAAACCAAAAGCTTGTTTTTCCATGATATTGTACTTTAAGGAGGCATCTCTTAAAGCTTCGCTGAAAAATGTTATAGGTTGTTCATGTCCCTCCATGTTTTTCTGCAACAAAACTGTTGCGATAATGTGCTTTGATTAAAAAGAAAAAAATCATGAAATATTTAGTAAAATCATGACTAATTAAAATAGAAGCACATGTCAAGGCTACTTTCACTTCACTAAATTATTTTTTAGCTTCACTATTCCATTTTATCTCAGTATCCTTCTTTAGCATGTTGGTGATTTCTCTCAAAATCTTGGCTAGGTTTGGGATGAATCTTCTCAGGAAATTTATCCTTCCAATGAAAGTATGAACTTCTTTTTTGTTCCTAGGAGGATCAATATTCATTATGGCTTCAACTCTGATGGGGTCTATTCTGATACCATCTTTAGAAAGAATGCGACCAAGTAGTTTTCCTTCCTCTAAACCAAAAATAATATTTTTGGGGTTCATGGAAACACCATATTTCCTGCATTTCTCAAAAACTATCCTTAAGTGAAGCAAGTGATCTTCATCTATTTTGGAAAATACACTAATGCCATCCAAATAAATCACAATAAAACTATCCTTTTCATTTGTGAAAGCAATATCCATTGCTCTCTGGAAAGTGGCCCCTGCATTCATAAGGCCAAAGGGACTCTTTACATACATAAAGGTTCCCCAAGGTGTTGTGAAATTTGTTTTATGTTGATCATTAGGATGCATGAGAATTTGGTTATATCTTGAAAAACCATCAAGGAAAGAAATTATGTTGAAACCAACTACTTTCTGTAAAATATCATCCATTTTAGGTAGAGGGTAGCTATCTTTAAGTGCCACTTTGATCAGATTCCTGAAATCGACACAGTCTTATTTCTCCTATATTTTTACTTGTCGGCACTAGATTTGACACCAATTTTGAAAATATTAAAGGCAAAATGATTTTGGCATCAAAAAAAAATTAACTACTTTTTCTATCAAGGGTAATAAAACTAGATTTACCCTCCTTAATTTATTCTTGAAATGTTTTTGGTCCTCTCCGATGGGAATGGTATGTTGTATGATACTGATATTATATGCCTTTAGGTCTTTATAACCCCAAGAAAACACATCAGAATATTATTTTAGCAGATCAATGTACTTCTATTTTTCATTAGGAGGTAAGGACTTGGACAACTTAACAATCTTCGGATTTTCTTTAGTACCTATATTACAATCTTCAACCTCAGACCCTATAGGTTCTATCTTTATATTTTTAGCCACATCATTAAAATCAAAGAGCTCTTCTAATGGTATCAAACTCCTTGGCAACACATTTTCTTTCAATTGTAGGACCTCAAGTTCTTCTGGATTTTCATCAATCTCATTCAACACTATTTCCTTCATATCATTATCTACATTTTTATCCGAATCAATATGTACATTCTCAAGTTATTATTTTAACTGTAAAAATTTTTCTACCTGCTTATCACTACCAAAAACATACCAATATCTAATGTGATCGGGAACAGTTGTCCTATGCTTCACTTCCACCTCAAATTTTCTATTACGATGAAAATGCATCTTACAAGTGCTGGATGAAGTAGCCACTGCATCAGCTAAAATATTTTGACCCATAGGAATCAAAGATAACTAATATTCTAGAAAACATTGTAGAACATCTAAGACAACATTTATGTAGGCCCTTAGTATAATGTGTTTAGCTAAGTACTCACGTTTGATTTGACTAATGATGAGTTAAAAATCGCCATGTACAAAAATTATTTTACCTCCCAATCTTTTCAAACGTTGTAGTCCTAAAATCAATGATTCATACTCAACTATATTATTTGTGCATTGGAAATTGAGCTTGTAAGAATATCCCTTTTCTATACCTTTTTGTGAATTTAAGACCCAAACACCTACCCCTACTCCTTCCTTACTCACTGCCCCATCAAAATCCATGTTCCAAAGGGCTTCACCCTCTTCATCCTCCTTCCCAGCACCTAATTTCATCTCCTTTGTTTTGATCAATTCAGTTTTCAAGTCTGAAACTTCCTCTTCTACACATATGTCATTATATAGGATGAAGGAATCCATATCCGAATGCACAGAATACAAGGGATAAGTATTTTGCTTGTCTTTGCTTCTTACCATATACTTCATTAATGCTTCACTGCACAACCTTCTATGTTGACTAAAAACATGAATTGTGGCATATGTCATGTCCATCTGCAAGGTACCTTGTAATTTTTCTCCCCATGATATTGATAGCAACATTTTGCATTTGGGAGGTATGTTTTCCACTACAATGTCCATTACCAAACTATTTGCTGGGATTTGAGCAAGAGTCACACATAAATCCTTGATGAGACCTAATCATCTTACTTTGCTAGAATCAAAAGAATATAAATCTGTATAGGGCCTTATTACCTCTAATCCTAGCTTTTCCATAATGACTCTAGGCATAAGATTGTGCAAAGTGCTAGAATCAAGCATGAAATTATGTAAAATGTAGTCACGGATGATCAAACTGATATAGAAGGGTGGCACACTACCATCCTGAGACTTTCCTTCAACTTTTGGTGCAAACAATAATTTAGGTTGGTCACTAGTTAAGTTTACTGTGTATGTTCCCTCCCCTATATTTAGTGCCTTCATGACTTGAGATCTATATGCATTCTTGTTAATTAATTCTATCAGAGGAATATAAATTTTGACCTTGTCTAATTCATTTTCAATACTGAAAGATGTTTGAGGCTTATCAACTTCCTTGATACTTACAACCTATTTTTGAGAAGTATCCCTTTGAGAATCATCCTTTACCTAACTGGTGGAAGGTGCATCACTCTAAATCCTCTTGGGAGGGTTTGAAAAAGTCTTCTTACTTCTCAAATTATATTGTTTGTGTACCTCCATGATAGAATTTTGCTATCCGTTTTTATAATCATCTGACTTTGCAAAGGATGACTTTTAAATTTGATAACAAGAATAGATCTTGTTCTTCCTTAGTTAAGAAAATATTGTCAATTTATACTTCCTTCTCAAATAGATTTATCTGATTTTCTTCAAGGTCCTCAGCTATCTCAACTTCTTCATCTACATAATTCTCTTGGAATGGAGGTTTAATTTGTTGTTGATCAATTGGGCCTCTTTTCTCTCTTTGTTTAATTTGGGGTGGATTCTTCCTAAAATTAGGATTTCGGATTTGAGGACCTCCTTCAGTTTCTCTTGGTGGAGCCTTGTCAGTCAAACTTATACTTTCCATCATTCTTTCCATGGTTTTAATCAGGGTTTCTAACTTTGCATCTAATGAAGAAGAAGAAGGTTCTTCTTTGATTGTGACTCTTGTCTCAACCTTTAACCTTGGTCTCTTCTCCTATAAATTGGCTTCCACACTAAAAGAATTCCCTTGCATTTCCTCTAAGGTAGCAAGATTTCTCTCCCTTAGTTGATAAGGCATATCTTCATAAAAACCATTTGGAAATTTGATCAAAGCTAGCC
This sequence comes from Pinus taeda, assembly GCA_000404065.3. Taxonomy (NCBI): domain Eukaryota; kingdom Viridiplantae; phylum Streptophyta; class Pinopsida; order Pinales; family Pinaceae; genus Pinus; species Pinus taeda. The sequence goes on from APFE030571092.1 coordinate 16,074, forward strand.
GTGGTGGAGGTTGTATTATTGCTGGAATAGAATTGTAAATGCTATTGAACCTTGGGCAATAATAATGCACTATTTGACCAAGAGCTCTCTTTATACTCTCATATTTAGCCAAGATTTGGAGAGGATTATTCTTTACTTACCACCTTGTGAGAAAACTTCGATGAATTATGGGAGATATGCTATAGTAGATGTTGGAAATTCCCTGAACCATTTCTTAACTTCTGTCAAACTTTGTGCAAAGAGCCTCATTTTCACATCATCTTCATAAAATTCTTGTACATCTGAATAATCATTCATTTTTTATATATGTTGTTGTGCTATGATCGACCTTATGCCATCAAATTGTGGTATTTGTCTTTGATAATCCTGTGGCATGGAATTAATTTGTCCAGGAAAGACAAGGGGGGCATAATGAGCTGCCATGACTGGTAAATAGGAAGAAGGTGAAACTACAATTGATGTGGATGTTGAGGGTGGTAAAGAAAATGGGATTATGACCTGAGTTGGTATAGAAGTAGTAAATACATTAGATGCAATAGGGACAATGGAAATAAGAGAAACCACTGGAGGGGTGGGTGATGAGGCAGAATAAGAAGAAACAATTGATTGATCAGTAAATGTTTTCTAAACAACCTGATTTAAATTAGTCACCAAAACTTCAAGTTTGTTAAATTGTTTTATAACATCTTCATCAGGATCAAGAATGACAAGTTGATTTGTTGAGATATAAGGTTTCAAAACATTTCCATCAAAAACTTGTCTCAAGGAAAAAACTTTCTGACTATGTTTAGAAAAGACTATGCTCAAAAGGTAAGTCAAATTCAATATCCTCTACAATTATCAAATATTCAGGGAGAGAATTAACTGTGGGCAATATATTATTGTTTGCTTGGATTTCAATGAAACTCCTCTTCCTAATAAGTTTCTCAAGATTATTTACAATTTTAGGTGCGTTAGGATCAAGATGGGATCTAGTGTAGATATTTTTAGGAGCTAGATCTTCAATAGATTATTTTTAGATGGATGGATGTACACAATCTAGGTGGAAAAACAACCTTAATAACATTTATTTCATGGTCAAACACTAGAAATAGCTTTAAGCTTTGAAAGGAATATTTACCAGCGAAATAATGTATTTTGTATCATGTCCCCAGTATGGTCGCCAGAATGTTATCACTCTACAATTTCCCTAGGTTGTGGAGAGGAACCCAGAGATAACCACAAAGCCACTTGCAAAGGTGGGATCTAGCCCTTCAAGCTTCAAAGAGGGATATCTCTATCTAATTTAAATTTTGTCTTAAGGTATTAGGCTATTTATTGAGTTCTAAGTTTGGTGTTTCAAATATTTGGTTGAAAACTACAGGGAAATTCCATTGGGCATGGAGTCATGAGTATTTGTGTGATCAAATACAGAAATGACAGTGAAACTATAACAAGGAAAGAAAGGAAATCTTTTGTATCTTTAAAAGTATTTGGTGGAGTGAATGGGGTGAAATATGATTTATATTCAATTAAATATAGAGAATTCTAAGAGGAATTATATACTGAACATCATATTGAAAAAATTAATATTGTTTACAAGCCAAAGAAAAGTGTACTTAAACAAATTCAACCCTTTATCTTCTTGAATAATAGAATAAGAAAAAATATGGAAAACTCAGAAAATAACAATTTCACATGAGAAGGAACATAACCAATTGCTTGACACAGGAATCCTAGAACAAAATATCCATATGATTCATCACTTAAGCATTATTGAAATTGATCACTTTAGTACCTGCACAACTTACATCGAAATGTATTCTTTCTTCATACAAGTTCCAACCTTATCTAAGTCCCATTTCTAAATATTTATAGAAATCTATTATATCTCAGATCAGACATCAAAATAAAATATATTTAAAATATAATATTTGTTAGAGACACATATATTTCAGAAAATAGAAGAAGAAAAATAAGGAAAATATGCTAAAATTCGTTGCTCTGTTGAGGCTTTGAAGGAATTTGTTGATGATTGTGGCTATTTTGATGCAAATTCTATTCCTTTGTTTCCAAAATTTGTGGGCTTTAGTTATCCTTTAATTGATGAATTCTAGCAATCCTTCCCACCTTTCTTCACTTGGGATAGAAAAGTTTACCATTTTTCTAAACCTTTTTTCCACTTAAGTGTAAGTGTCAAAAGTTGGCTTATTGACAAAAAGGTGATGGATTTCATGTTGAATATTTAAATCAAAATGTATGCCTTGTATGAATTCTTCTCCACTTATAACTCCTTTGGCCTTTACAAACTGTGAAGCATCAGGAGCTATGTTACACAACTGTTCCTAGTAGTTTTCTAATGGAATACATTTTCCATTAGAATTCCTCACAGTAGGTTAACCCTTTTCCTGCAGCAGTGTGAATTTTCTGTTGAACCTCTTGACCTGCAACTGAATGTCTTTGCATTTGTTCTCCACCTGTATCATCAAATTCTTTTTTGTTAAGGTCCACTTAACTTCCATTATTGTTGATGTCCTATCTGGAATGTTCAGGTCTTCTAGTTCGTCCTTGGTTTTGGAGTTTAACAGTTTGATAATCCTTTTTGCCTCTTCTGGTCTATGCTCCAACTCTACTTTAGAGTTTTGTATTGTTGCCTTGACTATTTGCATGAGTTCCTCCTACTCAAAATTGATTTGAATTGAAGGCTACATATATGTTATATTGGTATTTATATTCTGCCAAATGATGTTTTGTGCCTCTGCCAACATTTGAATGACAAAAGACTGATCCTCATATTTTTGAATTTGCTGAATGAGCTTGTAGTTATTCTGCATTTATGTAAAATATGCATTGTCAATTTTAATTTTATTCTCCTCTATCCAAGTTAATGTTGTTGACAATTTATCTTTCTTGGCCTGAACTGACGACAATTATTCCAAAGCTCCAGTAAGCTCTTCTGTAGAATATGAAGATGTTGCCTTTTCTGAAGTTTCACTACTGTACCTATTCCTGATTTAGATATACCTTCTATGTCCCACTTTTATTTTTCTTTTAACATTTCTTCCATGCCTTGCTCCATCTTTTGTATCTATGCATTCTGCTCAACAACTATGGTAAACAATTTTTCCTTCTCCATTTCTATATTAGCAACTTCTTTAGCTTGATGATGTTTTGTGGATGGTAGCTTCAGTTACTTCCTCAATGCTTGAATATCTACCCCTTTGCTATTTATGAGTTTTTATGTTGCCTTGATATTAGTAGGGTTATGTCCAAGTTTAATTATCAAATTTTCTAAATATTTGATTATGTTGTCTTTAGAAAATAAGGACATCTTCTCAATATTCAATTGGGAATTCACGTTGTTCAAGGATGACTGTAGTTTGGAAGCAACCATGGCCGAACTCGTAAGTGTTAAAAATATCATATCCCATGCTTTCTTGTGTAAATTTATTTGATCGATTTCATGTATCTTATTAGTATCAATTGAGAAAATGGAGGCTTTGCAGCCTTCAAGACTCCTGGGAGATGGCACTAGAGGTTCCATGAAGACCATCTAGAACTATCCTTTTTCTAAGTGGAATGAAAAGAGAAATTTGTGTTGTGTTTTTACTATCTGCTTCCAAAATTCAAAGTAGGTTGAAGCCTTCAAAGCTTCATTCTTCAATTTTATCTCCCTCTACCTTGAAAATATGCGCTGCTGAGTGGAAATTTGAGAACTAGATGATACTAGAGACTGGATTGTTTTTTTTGCAGTAGGTGAATAAACTATTTCCTCTACTTGAGGAAAATGATTTACAAGAGTTCCTATCAAAAGCACTTTGGCCTACTGCTGTGTATCTCTTTCTTCTGGATATCCATCTCAGATAGTAATTACTGGAGGATCAACTTGAGGGTTTGATTTTTGAGTAGTGCTTGGGTCCTTATTTTTCCTTTTAAAAACAATAAATTATGAACCTTATGTTTCAAATTAGTGGGGGACATGTCCTCTCTCCCCATTTGGCCTCCTTCTCCTTAGGAATATGTGCGTGCATGGGTGACTGCCTAACCAGTCGTTCTTCAGCTTCTTGTAAAATGTCCTTTGTTTATTCCTCCTGGTTAGCATATTGTTCAATTTCGGGCTTGATCTGGACTTAAAAGGAACGCAACAAATTACAAAGATAACCATAAACACATATATGTAGTGGAAATAATACTTCATTTCATTAATCTAAAATATTGAAATATGCTTACAATCAGTAATGGAAATAAACCAGCTAGGGCGATGGTAGCTTATCTCTGAGAAGAGATGTGTGGTGGCTATATGCCTTTGAACAGTGTTACAATGAGGCTCGAAGACCTATTTATTGTTGAGAAATAATGGAAAACCCTTAACATTCCAAAACCTAACCCTAGAAGATGAAATGCCAAAC
>APFE030571094.1:0-10790 GCA_000404065.3 Pinus taeda
TGAAGCAGTCGCCTCGGCAGTGGTATAAGAAGTTTGATTCTTTCATGATGAGTCAGAAATATGTTAGAAGTGAATATGATCATTGTGTTTATTTCAAACAGTTGAATAATCGCATGTTCATTATCTTAGTGTTATATGTTGATGATATGCTTTTAGCAAGCAAAAGCATTGAAGAAATCAACAGGTTGAAGACTCAGATGGCAAGGACGTTTGATATGTAAGATCTAGGAGCCGCAAGACAGATTTTGGGCATGGAGATTTTCAGAGATAGGAGTAATGGTAAGTTGTGGCTATCACAACAGAAGTATGTTGAGAAAATACTTTTGAGGTTTGGTATGAACAATGTGAAGCTTGTGTCGATCCCTTTAGCTTCCCATTTTAAGCTTTCTTCGAGTTTATGTCCTAATACAGATGAAGAAAAGGATTATATGTCTCGAATTCCTTATGCCAATGTAGTAGGATGTTTGATGTATGCGATGGTATGTACGCGACCAGATATTTCTCATGCAGTTGGGGTTGTCAGCAGGTACATGGCAAATCTGGGTAAAGAACACTGGTCAGCAGTGAAATGGGTGCTTCGGTACTTGAGAGGCACAAGTAGTTATTGTATTTCTTACAATAAGAGTAGTGAATATGTTTGCGGATATGTTGATTCCGATTTTGCAGGTGATTTGGATAAGAGGAGATCAACTTCAGGGTACGTAAAACATTGTGTTTTTAACGATTTAATCTCATGTGAGAAATACAACTATAAACTATGCAAGAAAGTTTAAAACAGACAACTATAATGAGATGCAACTATGCAAGAAAGTAAGTGAATAAATATAATAACTAGCAATTGCACCACATGTTGCAATGGAAATGCCCTAAGGCTGTAGCATGTTATAAGAAATTTTAGAAACTAGATAAATATTGAACAGTAAGTATTTAATTGGATCATCCATATGAAGTTTTCTTTGACTTCTTATTAAGAGAATATTTTTACAAAGTTGCCAGGGATATAGCTAAGATTTTTATTAGTACTTGACACATGCAAACCCAACTCTTCGGTTTGAACGTACTGTGAAATAACAGTTGGTGCATGTCTGAAACAAAATAGCAATGGGTTTGGATTATTTTGTAGAGTCTTGGATTAGTTTCTCCCTGCTATTTTAATTTGATTACTTGTTGAAAAGGGACAAAGCACATCCAAATCCAGAGGGGATGAAATTCACTGTTACACTGTTATCTATTTCCACTTTAGTAATCTACTACCTTTCCTTACTATCATGACCAAATACGACATCATATCCTTATTAATTGTCATGAATAATTCATTACTCAAGTTGTCAACTCTCCATAGCAATGCCATTCCTTTGGGTGTGGAAGTTCCGAGAATGCATGTCGTCCCACTAGAAGAGGCCATCAAATTGACCTTGGGTTGAGTTAAATCTGTTAGTACAAATTTTTTTTACAAATTGACCTTGGGTTGAATTAAATCTGTTAGTACAATTTTTTTTATAACTACGCCAGCCACTATAACCATACAACAACTATATCTATATGCATATAATTAATATGATTTTTAGGGAGCAGCTTTTAAGCAGAGGTTGCCAAGAGCTCAAGAGCTCATAAAGTTAACTTCATAATGAGAAGAATTTCACAATCTAGTATGTTAAAATTAGTTTATACTGTCTCACCACTTTTCTCAAACTTACATTCCTATTTTCAGAGGAGTATGGTACGGAATTGAACGTTTTGCTAAGCAAATGTTGTCATGCCCACACTATTTTGTTATAAATATGGGACGAAATGAATGTTGTTAAATGATGAATCCATACAGGTGATGATGGTTTTAGTAGAGGAGGAATGAACTGTTACTGAGTTTTGTGAACCCAATGTTTCGGACTACCAAGTGACTTCAACATTAGGGGATGCGACAATAGATATTCTTCAACCTTAATGATGTATCCATGAGCCATGAATAGGGACGAATTTAGCTCTGGATAATCTTAATTTCTCGAAATCTGATGCATTGTCCATCATATCCCTTCCATGGTAGGACTTGATGCTGTTAAATAATGAATCCATATAGGTGATGATGGCTTTAGTAGAGGAGGAATGACATGTTACAGAGTTTTGTGAACCCAACGTTTCGAACTACCAAGTGAGTCCATCATCAGGGGATACGACAATAGATATTCTTCAACCTTAATGATGTATCCATGAGCCATGAATAGGGATGAGTTTAGCTCTGGATAATCTTAATTTCTCGAAATCTGATGCGTTGTCCATCATATCCCTTCCATGGTAGGACTTGATGTTGTTAAATAATGAATCCATACAGGTGATGATGGTTTTAGTAGAGGAGGAATGACCTGTTACAGAGTTTTGTGAACCCAACGTTTCGACTGCCAAGTGAGTCCATCATCAGGGGATGTGACAATAGATATTCTTCAACCTTAATGATGTATCCATGAGCCATGAATAGGGATGATTTTAGCTCTGGATAATCTTAATTTCTCGAAATCTGATGCGTTGTCCATCATATCCCTTCCATGGTAGGACTTGATGATGTTAAATAATGAATCCATAAATAAATGAATGTTGTCTGGGAGTAATAGATTTTGGTTATCAGACATTGGGACTGCTTCTCTCTTTCATTGTATTTAGAAATGCCTTTATTGAAGGAGTGGTGGGGAATCTGATCCATGTTGTAGTTGTTGATTGCATACCTGGTTGCATGGTTGGCATGGCTATCCACTATTGCCTTGGCACAATTTGAGGTCGGTGAAGCTGAAGTTGTAAAAGCAGCAAGTAGCAATATTCTTGATGTAGGAATTGCTTGGGTAGGAAATATAGAAATTTTTGTTACAAGCCTGTTAAGAGGTAGGTTCGATCTAGCGATTGGTGCCAAAGATGTTCTGCCTACCAATAGAGGTCCTGAGCTGAAGTAAATTAATGGGTTTGGACTGACCACATGTACAAGGAAATCTGAAGATGAAAAGGAATATGGTAATTTTGTTGCTATAATGTTGTCAGGTCACGTGCCCAACTCCTCTATGAAGCAATTCATGAAGTATATCCACCATTCCCATGGTGTGGATTCCATATGCTTGAATTTCCTTCCCTTAGGATCTGCACCAATCCATGCAGAGGTTTTCTTATGTCAATGCATTGCACTCCGGGTAATCTCTATTGAAAAGGAGCAAAGATGTCAATGCATTGCATTCCAGATAATAGAAGAGATCACAACCATGTTTTCTCTTCGGACGCCTTGTACATTAAAAAGACTATCATTCCTGGTGCCTATTTCCATGTTCAAATTTCCTAACAAATGGCTACCATGGGTATAAACAGGACCTATTGCATGTCACTAAGAATGGGGAAGAATCCGTTGCTGCATTCTGTGAAATGCTTCATCATATTTCTTCGATATTGGAAGAAAACAGTTTCATCTACATTCTAGTGCGTCTAGTGGGCAGTGATGATTGGACCAAGCAAACACATCAAGCACCAATTCATAATGAAAATGCAAGTGGAAATCCCTATACTAACTACTATCTAGATGCTCCTGAAATGAAAAGAATTGTGAAAACAAAGACATTAAAGCATACTGAAGCTGCATCTAAAGGTATAACTTGTGAATTAGCGGACATCACGAGTATCTCTAGCATTGACATGTTTTTTGGTTTGAATATCCCAACTTCCAAAGTGCAAAATAATGCACATCAAACTCCAGGTCATAGTGAAAATGTTAGTGAGTAAGAGGATCAATGGACAAAGATTTTATGGCTTGGATCACCAAGTTAGTGATATAATTAATAGGATTTTTAGGGAGCCATTTGTAAGTAGAAATTTCCAAGAGCTCATGAAGCTTAGCTACATAATCGGAGGAATTTCACAATCTAGTATGTTAAAATTAGTTTATATTGTCTCATCACTTTGCTCAAAATTAAGTTCTCACTTTCACATGAGTATGGTATGGAATTTAACTTTTTGTTAAGAAATTTCCATCATGCCCTCACTATTTTGTTATAAATGTGGGACGACATGAACGTTGTTTGGGAGTGATAGATTTTAGCTATCAGAGATTAGGATTGCTTCTCTCTTTCATTGTATTTAGAAATGGCTTTATTGAAGAAGTGGCAGGGAATCTGATCGATGTTACAGTTGTTGATCGCATACTTGGTTCCTTGGTTGGCACGCTATCTGCTATTGCCTTGGCACAATTTGAGGTCGGCGAAGCTAAAGTTGTAAAAGAAAGTAGCAATATTCCTGATGTAGGACTTGCTTGGGTAGGAAATTTAGAAATTTTTGTTACAAGCCTGTTAAGAGCTAGGCTTGATCTGGAGATTAGTGCCAGAAATGTTCTGGCTACAAATAGAGGTCCTGAGATGAAGGAAATTAATGGTTTTCGACTGACCACATGTACAAGGAAATTTGAAGATGAAAAGGAATATGGAAATGATGTTGTTGTAATGTTGTGATGTCACACACCCAGTTCCTCTATGAAGCAATTCATGAAGTATATCTGGCATTCCCATGGTGTGGATTCCATGGCCTGAATTTCCTTCCTTTAGGGTCTACACCATTCCATGTAGAGGTTTTCTTATGTCAATGCATTGCATTCCGGACAGTCTCTGTTGCAGAGGAATAGAGATGTCAATGCATTGCATTCCAGACTATAGAAGAGATCACAACCACGCTTGCTCTTCGAATGCCTAGTACATTAAAAGGACTCTAATTCCTAGTGCCTATTACCATGTTCAAATTGCCTAACGAATGGCTACCATGGGTATAAATAGGACCTATTGCATGTCACTGAGAATGAGGTAGAATCCCCTACCGCAGCCTTTGAAATGCTTCATCATATATCTTCGATATCAGAAGAAAATAGTTGCATCTGCATTCCTGTGCGTCCAGTAGGTAGTGATGATTGGACCAAGCAAAGTAAAAACTGCCGAAGAATTAGTGTTGCAGGTGGAGGCTATGAGTTCTATAAATTTATGGAGGGATTTTTTTTGCCTTAGGAGTTGTGGTAATGATCTAATGAAATTCGTGGTATATAGTACATGTAATTCAATTCCTAGCCTAGGCTCCATAGATAAACTGGGGCGAAGAAGAAACAACGAACAACTACGAATATTCGAATGAACAAACAATATAAATCTAAAGAAAAAAAAGAAAAAAAATAATATTTTAACATTGAAAAACGAATCTCTAAATTTTATTTTTAAACTGCTCTTTACATGATTTTTAAAACTGATTTTTACCCATTCTATTTGATTTGTGAAAATAATTTAAATAATTGTGATTTGTGTCATTGGTTAAAATCATTAAAAGATTAATCATAATATAGTGTTAATACTCATCAAATTTGATGAGTGAATTTGATTACCACGGAACAGAAAGCAGGCCCCTCTCTTTAAAGTTATAATTATAGCTGACCACCATTGGGACTTTACAGTTTTTTATTACGAAGTACTCTGTGTTTCTACAGACTCTTAGTGCCTCTATATAGTCTCTTCTGAGATTGATTGAAACTTGGGAACAAACTCCTCTCATTTCCCTTGGGACCATGTCAAACGTTTAGGAAATGTTTGCACAGGGGATAGTACTCTCACAAGATTCCCCTACCATTACCCTTGTCATGTCTGAGACCTCACCACTGGCTTCTAATATATGTATTTTTCTTTGCCCATAGTTCCTTCCCTACAGAACTTTAGTATTAATGCCAATATCATTTGAAATGCTCATGTGGTTATAGCAAAGGGAATGTGGAACCCTAGGAAATTAGGGATCCAAGTTGAGAAACATGATAACTACAACAAGGCCATCTCAGGGATTCAAATATGATGTTGGAATCTATGCTTTGAACTTTGATGATGGGTGCTAGTAGGAACTGCATGACCATTACTTGGCCTGCAAATATCATCCCTTAACCCTGGGAAATTAGGTAGCCAAGTTCAGAAACATGATAGCTACAACAAGGCCATCTCAGGAATTCAAATATGATGTTGGAAGCTATGCTCTGAACTTTGATGATGGGTGTTGGCAGGAACTACATGAGCATTGTTTGGCCTGCAAATATCATGCAAATGCAGTGCACCCAGTAGTACTTGACACATGCAAACCCAACTCTTTGGTTTGAACGTACTGTGAAATAACAGTTGGTGCATGTCTGAAACAAAATAGCAAGTAGCAATATTCTTGATGTAGGAATTGCTTGGGTAGGAAATATAGAAATTTTTGCTACAAGCCTGTTAAGAGGTAGGTTCGATCTAGCGATTGGTGCCAAAGATGTTCTGCCTACCAATAGAGGTCCTGAGCTGAAGTAAATTAATGGGTTTGGACTGACCACATGTACAAGGAAATCTGAAGATGAAAAGGAATATGGTAATGTTGTTGCTATAATGTTGTCAGGTCACGTGCCCAATTCCTCTATGAAGCAATTCATGAAGTATATCCACCATTCCCATGGTGTGGATTCCATATGCTTGAATTTCCTTACCTTAGGATCTACACCAATCCATGCAGAGGTTTTCTTATGTCAATGCATTGCACTCCGGGTAGTCTCTATTACAAAGGAGCAAAGATGTCAATGCATTGCATTCCAGATAGTAGAAGAGATCACAACCATGTTTTCTCTTCGGACGCCTTGTACATTAAAAAGACTATCATCCCTGGTGCATATTTCCATGTTCAAATTTCCTAACAAATGGCTACCATGGGTATAAACAGGACCTGTTGCATGTCACTAAGAATGGGGAAGAATCCGTTGCTGCATTCTGTGAAATGCTTCATCATATTTCTTCGATATTGGAAGAAAACAGTTTCATATACATTCTAGTGCGTCTAGTGGGCAGTGATGATTGGACCAAGCAAACACATCAAGCACCAATTCATAATGAAAATGCAAGTGGAAATCCCTATACTAACTACTATCTAGATGCTCCTGAAATGAAAAGAATTGTGAAAACAAAGACACTAAAGCATACTGAAGCTGCATCTAAAGGTCTAACTTGTGAATTAGCGGACATCACGAGTATCTCTAGCATTGACATGTTTTTTGGTTTGAATTTCCCAACTGCCAAAGTGCAAAATAATGCACATGAAACTCCAGGTCATAGTGAAAATGTTAGTGAGTAAGAGGATCAATGGACAAAGATTTTATGGCTTGGATCACCAAGTTAGTGATATAATTAATAGGATTTTTAGGGAGCCATTTGTAAGCAGAAATTTCCAAGAGCTCATGAAACTTAGCTACATAATCGGAGGAATTTCACAATCTAGTATGTTAAAATTAGTTTATATTGTCTCATCACTTTGCTCAAACTTAAGTTCTCACTTTCACACGAGTATGGTATGGAATTTAACTTTTTGTTAAGAAATTGCCATCATGCCCTCACTATTTTGTTATAAATGTGGGACGACATGAACGTTGTTTGGGAGTGATAGATTTTAGCTATCAGAGATTAGGATTGCTTCTCTCTTTCATTGTATTTAGAAATGGCTTTATTGAAGAAGTGGCAGGGAATCTGATCCATGTTACAGTTGTTGATCGCATACTTGGTTCCTTGGTTGGCATGCTATCTGCTATTGCCTTGGCACAATTTGAGGTCGGCGAAGCTGAAGTTGTAAAAGAAAGTAGCAATATTACTGATGTAGGAATTGCTTGGGTAGGAAATTTAGAAATTTTTGTTACAAGCCTGTTAAGAGCTAGGCTTGATCTGGAGATTAGTGCCAAAAATGTTCTGGCTACAAATAGAGGTCCTGAGATGAAGGAAATTAATGGTTTTGGACTGACCACATGTACAAGGAAATTTGAAGATGAAAAGGAATATGGAAATGATGTTGTTGTAATGTTGTGATGTCACACACCCAGTTCCTCTATGAAGCAATTCATGAAGTATATCTGGCATTCCCATGGTGTGGATTCCATGGCCTGAATTTCCTTCCTTTAGGGTCTGCACCATTCCATGTAGAGGTTTTCTTATGTCAATGCATTGCATTCCGGACAGTCTCTGTTGCAGAGGAATAGAGATGTCAATGCGTTGCATTCCAGACTATAGAAGAGATCACAACCACGCTTGCTCTTCGAATGCCTAGTACATTAAAAGGACTCTAATTCCTAGTGCCTATTACCATGTTCAAATTTCCTAACGAATGGCTACCATGGGTATAAATAGGACCTGTTGCATGTCACTGAGAATGAGGTAGAATCCCCTACCACAGCCTTTTAAATGCTTCATCATATATCTTCGATATCAGAAGAAAATAGTTGCATCTGCATTCCTGTGCGTCCAGTAGGTAGTGATGATTGGACCAAGCAAAGTAAAAACTGCCAAAGAATTAGTGTTGCAGGTGGAGGCTATGAGTTCTATAAATTTATGGAGGGATTGTTTTCGCCTTAGGAGTTGTGGTAATGATCTAATGAAATTCGTGGTATATAGTACATGTAATTCAATTCCTAGCCTAGGCTCCATAGAATAAACTGGGGCGAAGAAGAAACAACGAAAAACTACGAATATTCGAATGAACAAACAATATAAATCTGAAGAAAAAAAAAATATATATATATTTTAACATTGAAAAATGAATCTCTAAATTTTATTTTTAAACTGCTCTTTACATGATTTTTAAAACTGATTTTTACCCATTCTATTTGATTTGTGAAAATAATTTAAATAATTTTGGTTTGTGTCATTGGTTAAAATCATTAAAAGATTAATCATAATATAGTGTTAATACTCATCAAATTTGATGAGTGAATTTGATTACCACGGAACAGAAAGCAGGCCCCTCTCTTTAAAGTTATAATTATAGCTGACCACCATTGGGACTTTACAGTTTTTTATTACGAAGTATTCTGTGTTTCTACAGACTCTTAGTGCCTCTATACAGTCTCTTCTGAGATTGATTGAAACTTGGGAACAAACTCCTCTCATTTCCCTTGGGACCATGTCAAACGTTTAGGAAATGTTTGCACAGGGGATAGTACTCTCACAAGATTCCCCTACCATTACCCTTGTCATGTCTGAGACCTCACCGCTGGCTTCTAATATATGTATTTTTCTTTGCCCATAGTTCCTTCCCTACAGAACTTTAGTATTAATGCCAATATCATTTGAAATGCTCATGTGGTTATAGCAAAGGGAATGTGGAACCCTAGGAAATTAGGGATCCAAGTTGAGAAACATGATAGCTACAACAAGGCCATCTCAAGGATTCAAATATGATGTTGGAAGCTATGCTTTGAACTTTGATGATGGGTGCTAGTAGGAACTGCATGACCATTACTTGGCCTGCAAATATCATCCCTTAACCCTGGGAAATTAGGGAGCCAAGTTCAGAAACATGATAGCTACAACAAGGCCATCTCAGGAATTCAAATATGATGTTGGAAGCTATGCTCTGAACTTTGATGATGGGTGCTGGTAGGAATTACATGAGCATTGTTTGGCCTGCAAATATCATGCAAATGCAGTGCACCCAGTAGTACTTGACACATGCAAACCCAACTCTTTGGTTTGAACGTACTGTGAAATAACAGTTGGTGCATGTCTGAAACAAAATAGCAACGGGTTTGGATTATTTTGTAGAGTCTTGGATTAGTTTCTCCCTGCTATTTGAATTTGTTTACTTGCTGAAAAGGGACAAATCACATCCAAATCCGGAGGGGATGAAATTCACTGTTATACTGTTATCTATTTCCACTTTAGTAATCTACTCCATTTCCTTACTGTCATGACCAAATATCATATCCTCATTAATTGTCATGAATAATTCATTACTCAAGTTGTCAACTCTCCATAAGGGATTGGTAGATTGCATTAAACTAGATATCATCACCCTTGTATGCCAAACCAATTCCATCCCTTTGGGTGTGGAAGTTCCGAGAATGAATGTCATCCCACTAGAAGAGGCCATGAAATTAACCTTGGGTTGAATTAAATCTGTTAGTACAATTTTTTTTTACAACTACACCAGCCACTATAACCATATAACAACATTAACCATACAATAACTATATCTATATGCATATAATTAATATGATTTTTAGGGAGCAGCTTGTAATCAGAGGTTGCCAAGAGCTCAAGAGCTCATGAAGTTTAGCTTCATAATGAGAGGAATTTCACAATTTAGTATGTTAAAATTAGTTTATACTATCTCACCACTTTTCTCAGACTTATGTTCCTATTTTCAGAGGAGTATGGTATGGAATTGAACTTTTTGCTAAGAAAATGTCATCATGCCCACACTATTTTGTTATAAATGTGGGACGAAATGAATGTTGTCTGGGAGTAATAGATTTTGGTTATCAGACATTGGGATTGCTTCTCTCTTTCATTGTATTTAGAAATGCCTTTATTGAAGGAGTGGTGGCAAATCTGATCCATGTTGTAGTTGTTGATTGCATACTTGGTTGCATGGTTGGCATGGCTATCTGCTATTGCCTTGGGACAATTTGAGGTCAGTGAAGCTGAAGTTGTAAAAGCAACAAGTAGCAATATTCCTGATGTAGGAATTGCTTGGGTAGGAAATATAACAATTTATGTTACAAGCCTGTTAAGAGGTAGGTTCGATCTGGAGATTGGTGCAAAAGATGTTCTTCCTACCGATAGAGATCCTGAGCTGAAAGAAATTAATGGGTTTGGACTAACCACATGTACAAGGAAATCTGAAGATGAAAAGGAATATGGTAATGTTGTTGTTATAATGTTGTCAGTTCAAATGCCTATTTCTTCTATGAAGCAATTCATGAAGTATATCCATCATTCCCATGGTGTGGATTCCATATGCTTGAA
>APFE030571097.1:0-11579 GCA_000404065.3 Pinus taeda
CGAAGCAAATGATTTTGGAGGTGAAAACAATCTGACGATATAGGGTTCAGGGTGGCGGTCATGAAGGAATGGAGCATGAATGTATTGCAGTGGGTGAGACACAGGTGAATTGTCTGAATGTCTTCTCTTGAACATATCAACAACACTGATGATGGATTGGTAGCATTAACCCTAAAGATGGATGGTCTGATGGACCAATGGTGATGACCAGTGAACGGAACAACCCAAACAGGCTTGGATGCGGAAGGAAGGAAAGTGTTATGTTCAAGAGCGACTTGCTACCAATAAAGATTTTTCAAGTTTTCTTCCCAATTTTCCCCAGTCAGCTAACCAGTAGCTCTTTATTTTTGTCAAGCTTGAGGAGGACAACATATGCTTGTTCTATAATCCGCCCTTCAGGCGAACCTGTCACTATATTTTAGCAAGCCTAACGACAGTGAAACTTGTTCTCATCCATTTGGACGAGTTTGTCGCTATTCAATTTTAACGAGTTTAAAGACAAAGATAACTTGGTTCTTTTCAATTTTAGAGAGTCTGAAAGGGATGGAAAGGAGACTCCAAAGATTCTTTTTCGTCATGTAATCCCTCAAGTCTGAAAAAGTGTAAAATAATACTAAAGGGATGAATTTTCGATTGTTTTAATGAGCCGAACAAGACAAGTGCTCGATCTTTTTGTGTAATAATCCCTCAAATCCAAAAAGGTTAAAATCTAGAGGAGGGATAGCACTTCTGATGACTTTAATGAGCCGGAGAGGCCAATCGCTCGGCAATATTTTCATATTCTACGAGTCAGTTGAAAAGAGCTTAAAGGAGACTCGTTTTCGAGGAATGAGTGATGATTTTGGGTAGTATTTGATTCCAGGTAAGGTTTGGAATTCTCCAATCATGACAGTGTTACAAGGATGGCTAATAGAACCACTCTTCATAGATGTTCCTCAAAGGGGTAAACAATCATATGGGGGTGAATGATCGGCTAAAAATAGAGTGGAGGTGATGATGAGAACAGGCCCAAGGCTCAAAAGCTGGCGATAAGGCATTCACAATGGTTATTTACCGGTTCATTTTTTAATGAGCTTAAACCCTGGGGGAAACATTTGCTCATGACTTATGTTTATTTTTTAACAAGCTTGAACTATGTGATAAAACTGCTCGTGGGGGGTTTATTTTTTAATGAGCTTGAACCCTGCGGTAACACTGCTCGTCAATCGTAAAATAAGGATGTCTCATTCAAGATGCCATTTTGAAGGGGCTTGCATCTTTTTGAAACTTTTCCCTGGATTCTTTCTTTATGCAAGCTAGGAAACGACCAGCCTTACGAGTTTAAAGGGTTAGAGGTCTTACAAATTTAAAAAATAAATAGTCTCCCTTCGCTTGCATGCGAAAAGGTTTGCATGCCCCCAGGTATAGAGAAAAATTGCCAGGTTACCAAGAAAGTTCCCCGCGTAGGAGATAGAATTCTTCCTTGGCAATGTCTACCGAAATAGACAAAGGTGAGCAGTGCAGATGCATGCCACTCACATAAATTTAACGAATGTATCTTATTCCAGCCTAATCCCATTTTCCTGGGTGTGTCAGACTAGTCATATATCCCCCACGAAAACCCACTCTATACCCAAGGTTTTCCTGCCGAAATAGACCAGGGTGCATGTCCCCTGGGTTTCAGTCACATCCTCCTGAATCACTCGCACTCATCAGGTGGACGGACTGGAGATCGATGAGATATTCCTTGCGTGAAAAGACCATTTAGGGATGGTGTTTGACTATTTGCGATGTGTGAACCAGGGAATGACATTTGGTCTACGAGCTTGACCATTTTGCCTTCGTGTAGAAAACACATTACTCTAGAGAGTGAGGATATGATGGTTCCCATGCAATAAATATAGTCACATCCAAAGAGTAGATTATAATCTAAGAGTCCTTGAACTACTATCACGTTCATGTGAACGGTCTTCCTCCTCAAAGTAATGGGCACATTTGGAAGGATCCCTAATGGTCGACTGGCTCCTTTGTCAAAGCCCGTCAGATTTATCATTTCAGGCAAAAGCGATGGCGAACCAAGCACTTTCCAAGCAGTTGAGGAAAGGATACTCACATAAGCCCCTTCATCGATGATGGTACCATCCATGACCATTCTGTAAGCTTGTACAATGATTCTGAATGGTACACTAGCTGGTAAACGAGGTCTGCCTAGTAGATTCTAGTCTAAGGAAATGACTAGGTTACTTGGAGGTGGGACCGAATAGACGGCCGGGTATGACTTTGATGAACTTCCTTCCTATGATAAAGGAATGGGTGGACTGCCCCCAAGTGCATCAGAGTCTATATTTATGAAAATAATTTGAACGGTGTCCTTCTCTTTCTCTTCAGTGACAGTATCATTCGAAGATGAACACTTTAAAGGCAAGACTGGGTCGATTGCCATCTCGCCCTTTTGACTTTTGTTAGGTATGGATTCAGAGGGTTCATTTTAAATGATAGACGTTTCAGCTGACCACAATGACGGGCCAGATTTTCAACCAGTGGTGGACTTGGAAAGAGTTTTTTATATCCAGGAGGGAGGCATACTGGTGAAGCAAGACGGTCATCCAAAACTCTTTTAGCTTCATCAAGGAAGGGACAATGGTGGATGGCATGATTGGCTTCACACAATTTACAAGGAAATCTGGGATTCCTTTTCTGTCTAGGTGCTTCACTTTCAGTGGTTGATGGTGTGCATTCAACATGATCATCAGAGGTTGATGACATGAGATTGTGCAAACGAGGAGACCAGTCCCTTAAGATCCGTGGCATGTAGGGACAATCTTGGTGATAGTGGTCTCCATTGCAAATGACATAAGGAGATTTAGGTTTAGATGGTGCGGTGTGAGGATTTT
Source organism: Pinus taeda (assembly GCA_000404065.3). Taxonomy (NCBI): domain Eukaryota; kingdom Viridiplantae; phylum Streptophyta; class Pinopsida; order Pinales; family Pinaceae; genus Pinus; species Pinus taeda. The sequence goes on from APFE030571097.1 coordinate 2,874, forward strand.
CGCTAGATGTCGCTTGGTTTCCCCCTTTTGATTTTGGTTCCTTTTTCTTCCTTTCTTTTTTCTCTTTCTGCTTCTTCTTCTTCTCAGTTACTTGATTTTTAGCTTTATCAGCTTTATCAAGTGAAGAGGAAGGAGGAGAGGGAGAATCAGACGAAGTAGAAGGTTGGGAGGCAACTCTAGTGTCATCTAGTTGCTGACTTGACTATTAAGGAATTACGGGATTCTGAACGACAAAGGTAGAGAAGAGAAAGACAGGCAAATCAATCGTCAACCCTGGAAGTGACAATGTGGCCATATGGGGTGCACCAACATCTCCCCAAGAGGAGAAGGGACTAGGATTTCCTCCAAGGGGAAATCGTTGGTTGGTAGACTCCATTTTCTCAACCTAAAGACCAACGAGGGAATTTGTGATGTTATTCTGATTAAAATAAATTTTAGATGCTTTGATACAACTTGTTTTTTCAATTTTAAAGAGTTGAGGAAAAACAAAAGATGACTCTAGTCGCCTTCGATTTTCATTGAGCCTAAAGTGACAAGTGCTTAGAGGACCTTTTCTTTTAAGGAGTCTGAAAAGGAGCAAAATAGACTTCTCTGGAGATATAGGCAGAGGGGATTACCAAACCAATCGCAAAACTGCAGAATACGTTTTATAGTACTGCAGTCAATCTTCCCGAATGTTGTCTTCAGTGCATTGCGATCGATAGGGTGGCAGACACGGCTTCCTAAGGATAAAAGATGCAGCCTATTGTGGTCTCCCAAAATATACTCGACGGTACGTGGGAGCACAAGTCCATACTGGCACTTTCCGTCTCAGAGTGGAGGAATCACCCAACCAACAATGAAATCAACAGTTACCATGTTTTGTGACATTGGAATACGTCTCTAGCCTAGACCTCTAGATGTTGTGCGTTAGGTTCCAAAGCATTGTTAGATTCATTAAATTTATTTTAAGTTGATCTTGCTTAAAAAAATTTCCTTTCAGGTTCACCGCGTGATGTGTACACAATTCCTAAAATGCAGTCTAAGATGATAAACAAACATTTAATCTTCTTTTGGCAATGAAAATCCTAGCTTCTAAGGAAAGAAAGTTAAGAATCTTTCAGCAAAGAGCACAGAGCACATGCTAAATTCACTTTCCTAAATCAAACCAAGCAGTCAAAATGCAAATGCACATGCATGTATTTGTTTTCAGCCTTCTTAATGTATGAACGATGATAAGAAAGCTAAGTGCAAATCTGAATTATTTTCAAAGCGACAATACTCAACAAATTTCTTTTCAAAATGAAGTGAAGGTAAGAGAGACACTTTGCCATTTCGAAATGAAAATTGCTTTTTGAAACTTTAAAAAATTCTAATTCAAATCATATACAACAGTAACTATATAATCGACTATCAAGAACAATGGGATTGTCTTCTAAAACTAAAAACGACAGCTATGACACTTTCAGATCAAGAAACGACAGTTCGATTATGCTACTTTTTTGCAAAAGAGAACTGAAAATGGCACACAATACATAAAAACACTTATAGTTCTTTGCACTATGGAGGCGGAATAATGTAAGAGAAGGGGGCTTTCACAGAAATACACTGGCCACAGACAACAAAACTCCTGAATAGGACTAAAAATAGTGAGGAAAAAACGAAAGTTCAAAGGTAAAGATAACCTTCCCTAACCATCGCACCTGTCACACAGTGAATTCAGTATGCAGCGCACCTACTGCACTCGGGAAGTGCGATGCATACAGACTGCCTTGAAGGCAGGGTGCGATGGTACCAGTGCGAGACTTTGAACGAGTTTTTACTCACAATTTGTAATTCAGTTCAGGGATTTAGGCCGAGTAAGTGATGTTTAGTATATGTAAATCATAGGGGTAGATCTAAGGAGGTTACTAGAGCCACCACTTAGGGAAATTAGACTGTTTGCAGATCGATTGTTTAATTCATAAACAAAACCCGGAGATAGATTGAAGCACCATTGATCTACTTTGCATTTGTATAAAAAATGCAGTTTGAAAGCTAGCTGGCTTGGCTTTAGGCTCCGTCTGTAAGTTTATAAAAGAAACAAAGATAGGATAACAAACAATCTAGTCGCTCCCCAATGGAGTCGCCATTTTGTTACCGAGAATAGTGTGCACTCGGATGTTGCTATTCCCACTAAGACTGGTAGCTATCTTAGAAACAAACAAGTAAAGTCTACTTTCGTTTTCCTTTATGAAAATAGATAAGAGTGGAACAAAGGAGGCCAACCTTAGTCTTGCACTTGATTTCCTTGTTTGATTCCTCTCCTTCCTGATAGAGCTTTGTCGCTTCTTCTTCGTCTTCCCAGCTTCAAAGAGCACCTGTGGAATCATTGATCCAGGTGGATGTTGGTGGCCACCCGCCTATCCCATTTGGACCCCCGTAACTGTCTCTTTCAGTTTTTCAGTTGCCGTAATTATAACACAATTTACTATTTTTAGCAGTTTTTTTGGGTCCTGAACTTCCGGAGCCATTTTGAGGCCCGAAACGACGTTTTTTGGGAAATCTGGGGGAAACATGGGTCCATGGATTGATGTTTCCCTTCCCAAAGTGGTAGTTCTCGGATAGATCTTTCTAACAAGCTATCATACGTGTCAAACGAAGATTGTATGCCAAAGTTACGACCCCGGGAAATTGATGTACCAATTTACCCAAAACGGGGCCCACAATTTAGTGTTTCATCTTCTAGGGTTAGGTTCTAGAATGTGAAGGGTTTTCCATTGTTTCTCAATAATAAATAGGCCTTCGAGCCTCATTTTAACACAGTTTAGAACAGTTCAGAGGCATGTAGCGACCACATCTCTTCTCAGAGATAAGTTACCATCGCCCTATCTAATTTATTTCCATTTCTGGTTGTAAGCATATTTCGGTATTTTCCATTAATGAAATGAAGTATTATTTCCATTTCATCTTTGTGTATATGGTTATCTCTATATTTTGTTGCGTTCCTGTTTAAATCTGGTTCAGTGGTATCAGAGCGGTGTGCTTTTTCTCTGTTTTTCTTTGCATGTCGCCAACAAGGTTGGGATATAAGGAGTTAGGGCTTGAACTGGTCGAACCTTTGCAAGACCAACCTCGCAAATCTCGACGACTTCCCATGGCGGATGAGAAGAAAGATGAGGGGGTAGGAGATCATATCAAAATCTTCCTCGAAGAAGCCCTCGAGCGGCAAAGGAATGCGATGATGGATAGCTTTGCGCAGATCCTTCAACGGCTACCCAGACGCGACGCATCGACTTCCAACAGCGACTCTAGAAACGCCACGCCCTTTAAGGTACAAGTTAATTTTGAAATCCCATCTTCGAGGGTAAAATAGACACAGATGTCGTAGATAAATGGTTAAATCTACTAGAAGGATATTTCTCTATTCATGAATTTTCAAGTCGGGAAAAGATTGTTTTCGCTCTTCTCAAAGCAGCCCCCCACGTCAAGGACTGGTGGGAAACCTACTACGAGCAGAAGGATGAAAGTACAGGCTCATATTTTCAGCCGCACCCACTTGGAATCATTCCGAGATGCCATCAAGGAGCAGTACTACCCTGTCAAAAGCTATGAGGACAAATACATCAAATGGACCACGCTACGGCAGGGAGGGGACCAAGATGTGCCTGAGTTCACAAACATTTTTCACACCCTTCGCACACAGTTGGGTATCAAAGATTCTGAGCTGCATCTGGTACTCAAATACCGCGGCTGCCTACACAGATACATCTAGGAAGAGATGGAGTTCTTGAACATCTCCTCACTCAGCACAACATACCGATATGCTGTCAAAATCGAGCAAAAGTTAAAACAGAAGAAGCGAGACTTTGGATCTGCAAATCCGAAGCGCAAAGGACAAAGCCAAGGCGAGGTGACCCAAGGCAACCTGTCGAAGCTGCAAGAAAAGAACAACACCATGAAGCTGAGGAAGGACACAAGAAAGTAGTGTGAGTTCCATAAGAGTCCCACTCATAACACAGGAGAGTGTCGGACCAAGGAGTCACCGGTGGCCGAGTTGAAGGCTTCTGAACCAGATGCATGTTCCGACCCTGAGCCAGAACTTGGCAAGGGGAATGGCAAAGGGAAGCAGATCATTGATGCGGGTCCCAGTGCCACTGTTTCCACTGCCAAAATCCAGAAAAATGAGCCCGAATATCCAGAGGAGGGGGAACGTCTTTTCCACTCACAGATGTGGGTGAAGGGTTCACCGCTGCAATTCATTGTCGACAGTGGCAGCCAAAAGAACCTCATTTCAACAGAGGTCGTGAAGCGGTTGGGCCTACCAACTACACCACACCCGTAACCATACAGTATTGGGTGGCTTCATGACAGCAGCTCACCACATCTCTTCTCAGAGATAAGCTAGCATCGCCCTAGCTGGTTTATTTCCATTTCTGGTTGTAAGCATATTTCGGTATTTTCCATTAATGAAATAAAGTATTATTTCCACTGCATTTTTGTGTATATGGTTATCTCTATATTTTGTTGCGTTCCTGTTTAAATCCGGATCAATCACAGCAACATACTACTATCGAAGAACAAAGATCTATGTTCATAAATAACACAGGACCAGATGTGTGTTAACCATACAAATCCATATATAAGTAAACATACAAGAATATGGAGGAAAACTTGAATAGCTTTATTAAGATGAAAAGTAGCAAGAGGATTACAACCCTATGTTCTGACCCAGCATCATCCTCCAACAAGAAAGCCCTTCTTCACCTCAAGTAAAGCTTAGATCACCCAACACTATGAAGTTTCACCAGAAAACCAACAACACTTCTCTACAAGATACAAAATTCCAGCCTCTAGATCTCTATGATGAGGGATCCATATATAGATGATTGTAGGGAGGTGAGTCATCTTCTGGGGTCTTGATTAGTGTCCTCTCTCTGATAGTTCCTCATTCCACTTGGAGAATGATGATCTCTTACTCATCCCTGGTCGAAAACAGAGAGGCAAGTGTCAGAGGGAAGCTTCTGGAAGATTCCATGATCTTCCACCTCACATTTTGTCCCTGCCATTTGTCCATTCCCAACCATCGCACCCTATAGAGGAGCCATTTAGTATGCATCGCACCTTGTACACTGGAAAGGTGATATGCATCACACCCTCTGCACTGGGTTTTCAATATGGTCTAGCTTTGACCATTTATGAACAGTTTTTAGTGGAGAACTTCTAGGAGATAATGTAATCAGCTGACCTTGTTCCTTTAGGCAGTGAAGCAACACTTTTATGGACTTAGGAGCCCTCAATTTATGGAAATTTATGATTAGGGTTGAAGCCCCCAAAAATTTCTATAACAAGCTTGCTATTAGTCCATCGACAACCAATCTATCCTCGAGAAGATACTCTTACCATATGACTATAGCACACTCTCTCAGTTCCTCTTAGTCGTACCCTGTACCTACACGGTCCTTCAGCACTCGATGTGTAACTCCTGCCTCTATCAATGCTCTAAGTCCATCTCACCACAAAATCTCGCTTATCTAGTATTCTCTCTAGTTGTGCCTTTGTCCATCAAGGCCATAACACATCGAGACCCATGTCAAGGTTTTCACATCTATTCCTGTGAACAAATATCAATCTACCCACTACTGCTCCTTAGTTACTCAGGGACTTCAACCCACTATGGTCTTCCTGTGTTGCACTGATGAAGACCAACATAGGGCTCAAATGGATGCTACCTATCACTGCAAGATTTTCATATCCCACAACGAACATGGGCTAGGAGGGCTTCCCATCATCTGCTGTAGAATTCATTCTCCACACACAAGTCTCGAGCTCCATAAACTTCTCCTAGTTTATGAGACAATTAAGCTCAATAATTTCCTTTCTCGTAACTACCTTTGTACATATAGATGTTGTTCACCAAGATCCAACTTGGACACTATCATGCTATCCTCTAGCAGACCATAGGTTTCCACTCACATCCACACTTGCTCTTCTCTCACACTGCCCACCAACAGTCCATGAGAGACCAAGTCCACGTTGTAGCATCTACACCTAGTTAGGGAATCCCCACAATTAGGAGACCCTTACACATGGCTTCCCATAGACTCCACCAATCTACCCTTTTCTCTACAATAGAGGATCTATTACACAAATTTGGGCACCAACAACTTGTCCTCTCCTAGGACAAAATCAATCCATCATACAAGATTCCATCTGCAACTCCTTCTTCTCTTGTCCTCTTGCCTCTCTCTTGATGTGCCTGATTTCACCTTGGCTACTTGGTAGGCCTCCTAAAAATCCACATGGGCTCCTCCAAATAACTCCTAAGATATCCTAGAAGTGTCAATCAAACTTATCATTAATACACACCTCTAGGGTTGGTGTGATTTTGTTGTAGGTTGTTGCTTCTAGTTAGGGTTAACTATAGATCCTGTCAAACCTGTTCCATGCTCCAAAAAGCCTTCCTACAGCTGTGGAATCCCTCCAACAGGCTTCACTTTCCTTTTTTGTTCCTAATGGAAAGTTTGCACTTGATCTCTAAAGTTTCTAGCCCTCTCCTCAAGCTGCTACAGTCTCGTCCTAGGACTACCAAGCTACAGGTGCCTGCGGTTCTATTGAATGTTTGTCTAGACTTTACACACCATGAAAACTACCCATAATTCATTCAATATGTACATGGAGAACTTGACTCCTTTAACAATGATTCTGCCCTCAAATCCATGCAAAAATCAAACCTCAAGTCTCGGCCTCGTGAGGGCACAAGGTCTACATTAACTCACATTTTCTCCACCCTATAGGTCTCCTCTCCTTGTATTCTTACTAGAGATTACTGCGGCCTATTTTAGGGAGCTTAGTGTTGGAAATACTGAGGGGGGGGTGAATCAATATTTCTTTTCAATTGTTACTTTTTCCAGTTAGATCACTTATATTTAGAACACAAAAATTAACAATAGAAGTAAACGTTTTTATTAATATAATCTTTATAATGAATCAAGTACAATATGGGTAGGACTCCAACCCTTAACGAAGACACCTAGGCTCCAACCTGGGATGTGCTAAGCACCTACTTGGAATTTTGTGAGGCTACAACCTCTAGGGCACCAACCCTCTCTTGTCAAGGAACCAACCTTAGATTTAGGAGCACCAACTCCAAGGACACCAATCTTTCCAATTATGAGGCACCAACCCCAAGGGCTCCGACCCTGTCTTGTACCTTGGATTTAGGAGCACTAACTCCAAGAATGCCCCAAACAAACATTTAAAGTTTGCTTTTAACCATGCTCAAGTGTGGGCAACGATGCCTTAAAGATGCTCCACTTCAGTGCTTCCAAATAGACTCCAAATATCCATATCCAAGTTTTTGTGCTTCTACAATCCGAATTTTGTTGTCTCCACAATTAGAATTAAGAGGTCTTCATAGTCCAAATCAAGAGAAAATTCCATTGACATTTATTTCTCGCTATCTCTCTTCAAATTCGAGTTCCTTTGTATCTTTGTGCTTCTTCTTAAGTCATTGCCATCCAATATTTCAACATCATTACATTCTAATGAAATGGTGAGAGGTTGTGCCTTACTGTTACTATTTTTCTAAGTGACCAGCATCAACCTGAGCTATATTTGTCTCCACGACATTCTTATTTCTATAGTCCTTTTAATGAATCCATCGAGTTGACAATATTACTGCAATCAGAGATTTTGCACGTCATCCCTTTGAAACTTGCGATTCAACGGATACAATATTACATTAAGTTATGTCATAGTGGTGTAGGCAAGTCTGCAATAATATCACAATCACAGTTTTTAATGTTACATCCCTTTATGAATTGCGATATGAAAGTTCCAATAGGTGGATGCGATATTTCATTAGGGCTGTTACCAGAAATTGTTCTTGTCCATATATTATATCATAATCAAAGTTATAATGTGACAAGCTTTCATAACTTGTGAAGATTTCGATACAGTGGATGCGATATTAATTAGGGCATGTTATAATGGGACCATCAGGTCCGCAAGTCATATCACAATCAGGGATTTCAGTGTAGCAACAAGGCTTTAAGACTCGTGATGCAGTGGATGCTATATTTCAATAGAGGCATATTGTAATAGAACCGTCAGGTCTCTAAAGCTCCTTTGATTTCACTGTTTTCTTCCTTTAGCACTTACTCTTGGGTATACGTGATAAGTGTAGTTTTTCTTCCCTTTAGCACTTACCTTTGTTCATATGGGATATGCTCTGATAAACTGCTTCTCTTGCTCCGATAAGTCTTCCTTTGACTTCTGATAGCTCTTCTTTGATGGCTCCTGTTCTTGGCTTCCAATGGATTCCTTGATGGCTTTCGTACTTGGCTTCTTGCTCTTGTTACTGCATGGACCTGCGTCTCCTTGGCTTCACATCATCATTTAGTATCACAGAATATTCCCATGTTGATGCCAACGACAATCTATATCAACACCTAGTAGCCTACTCAGCCTCCCTAAACAAGCCTTCTATCCACCTGCACTTGCAACACAACACTTCAGCCTGCAACATAGAAAATACCAAGAAATTTTATGTGCAAGACACCTTTCACCTACTCGGCTTAGTCTCAATTAGACCCTCTCTCCCTCACTAGCTGCATCTACCCAAGCAGTTTTGAACTTACGACTCTGAATTTTGTGCCACTTTATCATGTGCAAGGCTTAGGTCGCTGACCATAACTCCGTGACACTTCCAGAAATGAAATATAACATCAAAATAATGATACACAT
>APFE030571109.1:6088-19336 GCA_000404065.3 Pinus taeda
GGGGGGGGGGGGGGGGGGGGGGCAGCGAACACCGCGGGCGCCTGACGCGTGGCAGGGGTACGACGGCAATACCGCCCATCCCCCGGATGCAAAAGGTCGGGCGGGTTGCGTACAGGATTGACCGCCCACCATTGGATGGGCGGGGTGGCAGATCGTGCGGCGGGCGGCGATTGTGACATGCTGCCGTGTTAAATGCAATGGGGACCCGCCTAAATAAATTAATTAATTTAATTAAAATCGGGCGCGGGGGGTAAAACTTTAGGTTTATGGGTTTTCAAGGGTTAGGAGCGCCATTTATTAAAATGTTTTAATTTAAAAAACTTTATAATAAAGTGGGTTTTGGGCGGCAGAAGGGGTAAATGGGTAAATGAGGGCGGGGTATCAGATTTTTTGTGTTCAAACCATAGTTTTTGAAAAAGAAGCCATAGTTTAGGGACAAAGGGGTTAATACCAACCCCAGATAGGTTAGTATTTCCCCAAGGAAGGGTTATATAGCTATAATGCTAGGAGGAGGGTATTTATAGATATGTTTTGGGAAATTTTCCATAGATTCTAATAGAATTAGGGAAAGGGGGAAGTTAGGGAGCTAAATAGTACATTAGTGATTAATATGGTTTTGTGAGGTGAATGAAGGGGTAAAGCTAAGTTCTAATAGGTAAAACTTAGCTTAGGATTTTTGAGGATAAATGATCTGATGAGAAAGATTTTTTACACAAAAAATGTGGCTTCTTTTCATGTTTGAACTTCATGGTTAGACCAAGTAGTTTGTCATGAAATGAAGTGGAACTGGACACCTGAGCGGATCTCAAGGCCCTTGGGGGTGTTAGTAAAAAAATAAATTTGGGAAAAATAGGGGAAATTAGACATGCTTCCAATGCTTGTCCTCCACTCTCTGCTTTTGATGACAATACCCTGAGTGGCATGAGTTTTTGCACTTAGTAAGCCAATTGGTGATGGCCCTGCATTTCTGCAACCTTGCACTACTTACTCATCCTAGTAATCCTAACATTTTTTCTTCATTTAAAGTGGGTGCACTTGAATTAGCAGACCCTGATTGTCCTCTTTTTCTTTTGACTGCCCTCCTATCTAAAACCTACCCTTATTTCTTCGAAGGCCCTAGATTAAACAGTTGGGCACTTTTATCTCTCTACCTAGCTAGTCATCTGCCAAGCTTGAGCTGTTTGGTCAGGGAACATTCTCTATTCTGCAGCAAGCAATTTAACCATGGCATGGTCCAGTTTAGATTGTTGGGCCACCCATTAAGTGTGATTAGTAGCAGTATTTGCAGAGCATGATACTGCACAAAAGATAGTAGTGGCATTTTGACTGGCCACTTTCCTGGTCTTTAGTTTGGGGTTCATTTTAACTTCTCTCTTGACCACTTGATTTTCTTGCCTTTTGATTATTCTTTTAAGGCATACCCTCTTTTAATTTTTTAATTTTTATAGCATGTACACAAAATATGGAACCTTTGCAGCCTGTAATGATGAACATATTTAGCCCTTCCACTGTCAATCATGAAAGATGAAACCTATTGGTATAGGAACCTAACATGCCTAATTAAGGCTCTAAGGTATTTAGACGCTATCTCATAGATCAATTTAAGGAGATGGGATTATTATAATTTTATCTTATGGTAATCACCTCATAACTCAAATCTAATATCACAATTTTCCTTTGGTTGTTGAGAACTTTCTAATGATATAATTTTTGCCCGATTTTGCACTCTAGCCACAAATTTATGTTTGCTTGAAGATTGTCCTGCAAAGCCACATAAACATCCATAACATGTCACTTGGGAGACACATGGAACCCATTTTTCCATGTTTCATCATTGTATAATGATTTTTCAAATATCATGTCAACCTGAACAATTCACAACTATCCTATTTTCCAACCAACCCTCGAGGCAAAAATTCATTGGGTTAACTTCCTTCTTTTATATCCTCATAGCCCAAAAATGGGATGTCAATTGATGGAACCCAAATTTTTTGTACTATGCCCTATATATCCGTGGGGTCATTAGGCCCCTAAAGCTATTTGGACTCTTAACACACACTCTTTTCAGTTCAACTTGACATCTGATGATCCAACTTATCGATAGTCGATAGTTGATATACCACATTCAATATTGGAAATCCAATCTTTGACAATTGGTATGTGATTTGAGTTAGTATCCAAGGGTAATCCTAAAATGGAGATTCAAATATCCTAAAATCCTTACACCTAACAGTTGAACCCTTGATAGGTTGAAGCTCAAATATTCGATACCATGTCACCTCTACCTTGGTTGCCACTTAATTGTCACCTCAATGATACTACATGCTGATCCATGTCACCTTATCATGTCAACATGCCACATCAACACTAATTCATCATGATACATCATCCAGGAGTGCTTCATGTCATTCTATCATGACATGTCCCCTGCCATGTCTACATACCACATTAGCACCATGTCAACATGGTATTTCAATGCCATGTCAACATGCCACATCACTAAACCCACCACGCTAGCATGCAACACCTGCTATCTTATCTGATGTCATTGGTATTGGGAGAAAACCCTAATAGCTAGATACCAATTACCTGATACCCAACCTCCAAAATTTAGATATCCCAATACTTTAGAATCCAGTCCCCAGTACTAGTGGATGATGCCACTCTTGAACCTTCCATTAATTGATGGGAAATGCGTGTTCTGTCTATATTGAGGAATTTCATTGATAATTTATTTTATATTCTCTCAAAAGCTAATAGTCGAAAGGGAAATAGCTAATGGCCAAAGGACTAAGAGCCCCATTTTATTAGGCTCCCAGTCACTACTCTTGTTGGGATCATGACCAAGGGCTAAGACCAAGGCCTCTGATCCTCAAATTTATCACATCTTCACAGTATGTTCTAAATGGTTAAAGGGGTCAAACCCCAAGTTTTTAATATTCCCAAACTGATATTTGACAAGCTAATACCCAACTACTAATACTTGATATGTTGATGGAAAAGGTTTTCATTAGTTGTTGAGAGATCAAGGCTTGTTAGTGCCAGAGAACTTATAAGTTTTTGTTTGTTTGTAATTATCAACACCCAAGGATTGATAGATCAATACTTTAGTACTATTCTCTTTAGGTCTATATGCCCTCTTATGATTGGATCTTGGTCATGACCCTCTTTTCATCCATATAATGAGGGATCGAGTCTAGGAATACCCAAATCCTAAATTTCTAAATAGCTCAAAATTGAAGGGGAATCAATTCTGATTTCCTTTAAGGTAAAGCATGCTTATAGAGGGGATTTATTAATATCTCTCTAAGGGATGGAAACTGTTTTGATAAGGTAAGGGACTACCCAAAATACTTCTAGAACCGTAACAATCCCCGCTAACCTTGAAGATATCCAAAATCCTTCACCTCACAACCTTATTCCAAGCCTTTTTGCAAGCTCTTTAGTAAAGTTCCATCAACTCCAGAGTTCTTCAATGAACTCTTTAATACTTTCCATTTGATGTTTAGAGAATAATATTTCCCTTTAAATCCCCCTTTTATGATCAAGGTTCTTATATTTGCCTCTAAGTTCATATCCTCTAAAAGGTTCTATAATAATTTCAACAAAACTAAAGTTTCTCTAGTTTGTTTAGTACAAATGATGGATATTAGCCATAATTAGGATGCAAGTTCCATCAATCTCAAGCTTAAGTGAATCATTTAATTCCTATGCAAACCAAGTATCCTGCTACCCATGCTACCAGGTTGACATCAATGCCAACCAACATCACTACAACACACATTAATTCCAACAATACCACCCTTTAGCATTGATAACAACCTGAGCTGATCCAACCAATTGGCCGTTGAAATACTAATCTCATTATTTACTCTCTACCCCTTTGATGTCAATGGAAAATGGATAAACATATGCTCCTCCTCTCCATGCAATGGGCTCCATCAACAAAATTAGAAACTCCACTCAAAACCATATGTAGTTGATGAACAATGTGATACATGGTGATCAATAACACACTAGTGTAGAAATATACATCTCCTAGCAGCAACAACAATAAAATATCTCACACCCATGCAAATGTAATGATAAGCATCAACAACAATAATTGAGTGATATGCTCTCTCCTCAAGTGAAATCAACAAAATCCATGTCATAGTAGTAGCAACAGATCAACACTGTGAAGCAACATAATGTGAACAACTGGTAGCAATAACTCTAATCAAATATATAGAAACAACAATATATAGAACCTCTCTATCTCATATAAGCATCTCCACACTGTACTATCTAGTAGCAGAAAACTCATACAACAACAACAACAATGACCATTTGGAAGCATCATATCTCTCTCCTATCTCAATGAGCATCAATAACATTCTCCGAGGAAAAAGATAGTGGAAACAAATACATGATGACAAGGTCACAACAACATGACCAACCATACTCCATTGAATGCAAACATCTCCAGGGATGAAAGTGTACTGATATATATATAATATCTATTATATATTATATATATATATATATATTATAATAATATATATATATATTTATATATATATATTATATTATATATATATATTAGTATATATATATCACTGTGAATGTCTCCTTGCCACATGCAAACGAGTACTCCACATGGACTAATGACTATGACCCAATGATATGCAATAAAGTACAAGGCTTCATAGACTTATTACATGGCTATAAAAGATGATACATTACTATACAATGACATCAACAAGCCTTTACATATGGCTAAACCCTGACTCACATAACTCTCTCTCAATGCATACATGACTCTAGATGCCCCACTATGATAAGAATGGGAGTGTACATGAATAATAAATGAAATAAATGGTTGTACCAACACTACTAACAACAAATACATAGAGGGACTAACTCTCATAACTCACTATACATATACCAATCATGGCTCACAACTCTATGCATGATACATACAAAACATGAGGCTATGTCTGTCATAAAATCCTCTCATCAATGCATGTCTAGTACAATGTCACAATGTAAGCACATAGATCATATGATCAACAACATGTTCTCTTCATAGTAGTAAGATAATTACAATATATATCATATAAAGACACTTTTCAACATCTCCAAATGACCAACCATAAATCAACACCTCATTAGCAACATTCAACAACTTATAATAGTGAATAGTGGTCCACCAAAAGGCATATATCAATAGCATAATCAAACCTCTTTTCATCATGTAACACCTTATAACAATAGTATCAGTAACCAACAACATATATCATCCCTTCAATAACAATTCGTAGTAGCAACAATAACCATCATATGGAGCATGAATTTCTCCAATATAAACTGTACTAACAACTATAATTTTCACATAATGATGTGATGGTAGAAAAAATGCATATCAAATAAGAAACCATACTTAGAAATATAAACATCATGCATCATCATGAAAAATCATCATCAAAACCATTTGTAGAATAAACAACAACATGAAAACCATCCATCATGAATAACTTCAATATTTTCTCCATATAAGCTCCAAATCTCTAACACATAAATTATGAAAGAAATTATAACCATACTCTACCATCATACTAATATCCATGGAAACATCACATGCATAATATCATAAAACCAAGATACATTTTGTTTCAAACTAATACAAACCAACTACATATCTTTTTTTCCCACTGGAAAAATCGTAATTTTTCATTAAAAGTAGAAAAATTACATGTTGTAGATGCTTTTGCATATGCAGTAAGTTCTTCTCCGACATGTGGAGAGATGTATATCTGTTATGTCTAGTTCAAAAGATATAAAAAATGAATCATCTCACAGGATGTTCCTTATATAAACTATCTGTAACATGTATGTAAATAAAAATATATTTCTGCGCAGGGCATTGTGTATGATCTGTTCAAAAGCTATGTACATTGTTCAAAAAATATCAAAAGGCTGAAACTATATCTCAAGGGCTGCCCGCCCTATGGTAGAGTGCATCAGTATATGGTCGGTGATAGTACTGATAGTAATCTGCGCCTCACTGCTCCTGTATCAACCACTCACCTCTGGGAAGTGACGTGGCCTCCTTGGAAAGTTGATTAGCGCTGCTGTTGTGTTCCCTGTAGATGTGTTGACAAGAGATGTCAATAAATTGAGTCTTCAGTATATTAATATCCTCCAAAATATTCCCGAGGGTGTGTGTGTGGCATTCTGTTATATTGTTGAACCAGTCAATGATAATCTTTGAGTCGCCAAAAATATGTATATGCAAGCAATTGTGCCCCAATGCAAAATGCAAGAGATGACGAAGAGAGATGATCTCAGCAAAATTGTTAGTGCCAGGTCCCAATCCCATCTTGACTTTGTAGAAGTGTTGTTCATTTTTGAAGAGTAGAAAACCCCCCCCACATCCTTGTTGTTGTGCCGAGCCATCAAATAAGGCCCAAGGAGTGCTATGGTCAATGGGATGAGGGTCGCGCGGACTTCTATTCCTAGGCTAAGGTGGGTCAGGCAGCGAATTATATGCAGCAGTAATGAGAGAGATAGTGTGCGGCCAGTTGGGCAGTTTATCGTCAAAAATCATCCAGTTTCGGGTAACCATATGTACCAGCATGTAATGATAAGCAAGCTTTGTAGTTTTGAAAGTTTGTGGTTATAAAACCAAGATTCCCATGCATGATTTATATCGTGACCCTCCCATTTACCTGTGAAAAGGATCAATATTGATATGGCTTTCCAAATTGCGGATATGGCTAGACAGAGTAAGAATAGATGGATACAGGATTCAGATGATTGTTTACAAAATGTACACCAGGTTGGCCTGTATACTGCACGGTGCATTAGATAATCCCCCGTAGGAACAACTCCTTTAAGAATGCACCAAAAAAATAATTTTTGCCTGGGAGGAGCTGTGAGTTTCCAAACAGTCTGCCACCAAAATGAGATCACATCCGGGATTTTGTGCAATATCAGGGCAAGGTATCCCGACTTAGGGGTGTATATTCCATTTCCAGAGAGATGCCACATAAGTTCATCCAGTCCCTGTTTAATCCTTATATGAGCTTCTGATAAAGCAGTGATATAATCCATCCAATCCTGATGCCAAATAGGTGGCAGATTTATTTGGTGAGCTAGTTTCCAACGCTGTTCAAATATAGAAGAGTTTTGAGGATCAACAATGTCTGCCAGAACTCTTATCGCTTGTGAGTGTAGATGCTGAATGAGATCATTTGGTAAAATATGTCTACCTCCACAGCCCGGCCACGGGTCCATGCTGATACGAGCTAGAGATCCATCATTGACCCTCCAAACCAGGTTATCCCTGATGAGAGGCAGAGAGTTTAGGAGAGCCTTCGAAACAGAGGATATCCCTATTTTTGGCCAGATGGGGAGGCGAACCCAATCGAGAATATTGTGTGGCCAGATGTATTTGTGGTATGAGATGCTAGTCCATAGGTTGTTGCCAGTAAGAAGAGTCCCACACATCTTGGCAACAAGTGCTTATGCAAAAGAGGGGAGATCTTTTAGCCCCCATCCTCCCCATTTTTTGGGAGTGGCGATCTTCTTCCAACCGACCCAAGAAAAAATGCGCTTTTCCTGATTTCCATTCCAAAGGTACCTGTTACAGATTTGTTGAAGTCTAGCCAGAATACTTCTTGGAATCCAGGCTAATGCCATCCAGTATACTGGGGTTGCCTCCAACACAGCTTTTACCAAGACCAGCCTGCCTACTCTGGAGAGATATCGGTGGCTCCAAATGTTGAGTCGCTTCTCCAGTTTTGCCACTAGCCAGATCCAGTCAGTGATCTTTGAGCTGATGGGCTTAATCCTGAAACCCAAGTATTTTAGGCCATGATCGAGTGGATGGATGGAGTATGGAAAGCATTGTTGAGCAAGGAGAGATTCATGGATGGAGGTTCTGGAAAGGATGATAGATGACTTAGAGTGGTTTTCAAGCATACCAGTGGCTGATGAAAAAAGATTGATGATGTTTGAGAAAGACCGTGAATCTTTGATGCTGCCATCCAGGAAGATCATAACATCATCCACAAAGAGAAGATGGGTAAGGGAACATTCATCAGTGATCCTGAGGCCATTGTAATCCCCATTTCTTTTTGCTGAGTCGAGAAGCCGACTCAAGGCATCCATGACGATCAAGAAAAGGAGGGGAGATAGTGGGAAACCCTGTCGCAGTCCGTGCTCTAAATGAAAAAACTGGGAGGCCGAGCCATTTATCGGTACACTGAAGGTCGGGGTGGTGATGCAGGCCATAATCCATGAAATGAAATTCTGGAGGAAACTGAGGTGAATAAGGATCATTTTGAGATAGAGCCAGCTGACGCGATCGAAAGATTTAGCTAAGTCAATCTTGAGGATGATTGCCTTCAGGTGTTTGGTCCTGAAGTGCCTCCTGAGCTGCTCCAACAGCTTCATGGATCTGTCGATGTTCTAGGAAAGAAAATTGATGAGGAGCGATATGATGTGAAAGAATAGGGCGGATACGATTAGCAATGATTTTAGAAATGATCTTGTATAGCACGTTACAGAGGGAGATGGGACGGTAGTCATCAAAGGAGGACGGAGAATCTGATTTGGGGATCAAGGCGATGAAGGTGGAGTTGATGGCATTGTACATAGTTACTGTCTCGCGACATTCCTCAATCACCCTTAATAAATCATTGCTGATAAGCTCGTATAATGCAATGTAAAATTCAATGGTCCACCCATCCGCCCCGGGCTCCGGCCTTTCTTGAACCATTTGATAGTACTCTCTAGCTCTTCAGGGGAGACAGGGTCAAAGAGATGATCTGCCTCATCCTCATTAACAAATCTGGGAAAATGACTCGCAATATTGATGATCTCAGCAATGGAAGTGGCATGGGGCTGTTTATAAAGATTCCTGAAGTGGGAGGATCCCATATGTGAGAGCTTTGGGAAGGTGTCAGCTACATCTCCATCAGGAGTGGGGAGACTCCATATGGTATTTTTAACCTTCTTGCCCTTTGCATAGTTATGAAAAAAGCTGGTGTTTTCATCCCCGTCTTTTAGCCATGTGGCTCTGCTTCGAAGCCTGATGGTTTCTTCCCATTCCCTTAGGATTTTTTGTTTTTGAGTTTTGAGCTCAACCAGGTGTTCTTTGTCTGCAGCAGTAATGAAGCCCAAACCTCTTTCATCAGTGAGGGAGAGGATTTTAGCTTCAATGTGTACGAGGGCAGAATTATCCTGTTTGTTCTTTCCTTTGGCCCATTCGATTGACATATGCTTTGGCTGGGATAAATTCATGCAGAATCCTTTTGCCAGTGAGTCCGCCTGATCTATGGGATTCTGTGTCCAGTAGTCCTTGACCAAATTGATATAGGAGGGGTCTTGTAACCATCCATGGTTGAATTTGAAGGGAGCTTTTGGCTTTTTGTTGGGCCCCGATAGCTCCAGATAGATAGGATGGTGGTCTGAAATACCACCAGATCCCACCCATTGTTTATATAAGTGTAGCTGTCGAAACATAGTGCCCTTCATAATGAATTTATCCAATCTATGAGCTAGTGCAGCTTCCCCGATGCGTCTGTTCCTCCAGGTGGGGAGAATTTTGATCATGGGGACATCGATTAGGTCATGTCGCTCCAGAAGATCAGTCATGAACCTAGTGATTCGGTCGATCTGTGCAGATGAGCCCCAGGATTCACTGTATCCCAGGGAAAAATTAAGGTCTCCTCCAATAATAATATTCTCTGCCGAGAGAATATGCAGGCTCAGGAGGCGATTCCAAAATGATTCCCTTTGTTGGAAAGGACCATAAATGTTAATAACCTATAGGTTAGTGCCCAGGTCTGCCGAAAAGAGGTCTAGTCGCAGGAAACCAGGACCCCCCCAAGTCCCAAGAGCCTTGATAGAGGCAGGGTTGTATCCAATAGCAAGACCCCCCGAACGTCCCGATGAGTCCAAAGCCGAAAAGAGCCAACCCAGAGCAATCGAGGATAGGGCAGTTGTTATAGAGTCAGCGGGACCAAGGGTTTCCTGGAGGAGGATGATATCAACAGGTAGGGAAGTAATCATCCTTTTGAGGGCTAGTTTCTTGGAGGCACTAGCTAAGCCTCTGCAATTGAAGGATAAGCACTTCATGGGGGGAGATTGCCTGGGGTGTTCATCGCTCTAAGAACCCCAACAATTGTGGATTGTCGCCCAGAGGCAACCTCAGCACCCGCTTTTCGGATGGCCTTTGTAAGGTGAGATTTTCGACTCCGTGCAGATAATGGTATCAGGCTGGGGGGAGTGATGCCAAGCCTAGCAATCTTTAAATGGGAGCTATTAGAGTGAGGGCGAGGGTGGAGATTGTATTTATGAGAAGCACCCCCAGATGATGATGGAGATGAGAGAGGCGATGAAACCATGCAAGTGGATGGAATGGAGGGGGCAATAACCGGTGAAGTGGGAATAGTGCAATGCACCACGGATAGTGAAGGAGAGAGAGTAAAATAACCAGTAGTGCAATTTGACAAAGGAGGGAAAAGAGATATACCCGAAGCATACGTGGATGCGGAGGCCGCCCGAGCTCTGGTGATTGGAGGTTGAGAGGTACCTTCCGCCGATCTAGGAGCCTTTGTGGGAGAGCTGGAGGGGGCGCCAGAAGCCGGGGTGCAATGAGCAGCTGGTGATATAGGCCTCGAAGGAGTGGTGGATGTCGCCGGGAGCTCCTCTTGTTTTTTGTTAAGAGGGCACTCCTTAAACATATGTCCCACCCTGTGACAACGACGGTACCTGAAGGGCACTCCTTCGTAGTCGAGGATTTGAATCCGGGTATATCTGCCCCAATGAAGTGTGATCTTTTCCTCTAAACCGTCTCGAGTATCTAGATGAACCAAAATATGGGCCAGAGTTCTGCTCCTGGACTCAACATAAGATCTATCGTGGTCCAGGTATGTACCCAGAGCATTTCCGATGCGCATGAAAACCTCTTCATTCCAGTACTGGAGAGGTAAGCCAGGAAGCCGAACCCATAGTGGCCCCGCCCCAATCTGCTCGTGATCAGGATCAAAGAGGGGACTCCATCTTCTTAGTAATACCGGCGCCATCTCTATGTGCCAATATCTGGCCAGAACCAAATCAACATAATTCTCCTTGGCAAAGTGAAGTGCGAACCATCCGCGGGGGAGGACCTGTACTTCTGGGAGTTCTTTGAGGACACCCGCCCAAATCTCTTTTACCCAGAGGGTAAGCCTGTTAGCCGAATATGCACGTCCACGAACATGCCCGACCAAGATGGTATTTTCCATTTTTGCTGCTTCCCCTATGGCAGATGTCTCGCCGAACTGAATGGAGATATCCCTGGAAGTGGCCTTGACACACCTGTTCTTCTTCTTGCCAGAGCGCGGCGCTGATGGGTGATCTGCAAGGGGATCCGAGGAGGATTCCACGGGGGACATCTTCACTGAATAAACCCTAACAGCGGGGGTCTCAAAAAATCCAGAGAGGGAAGGACGAAGGGTAGAAGGTCCAGCCCCCAACGAGAAGGGTGGTCCAGACTATGCCACAACAAGGAAGGAGGAGGACAGAGGGTGAGGATCGAATGATGGCGACGGGGGAATAACGGAGGACAGGAAATGAAGGGTACCCGGGGACAACGGGGGGAGGTCGAGACCAGGGGAGTTCGATAGGAGGGAGCCCTCAAGAGGATGTGAGGGGGAGGGGGCCGGGATAGTGACAACTGGGGAGGGATGTGAGGGAGGAACCGGTGAAAAACCAGAAATCGGCGGAAGGAAGGACGGACGGTCAAAGATGACCTGAGATTGGAGGGGGTCTTCAGTGTAATCGACCTCCTCGTCCGTTTCCATGACATCGCCGACAGTAACGGACGCCATGTTGATAATGACAGGTAGACCTGGAATGCCGGGACAGGTGCAATAGTAAATAGATTTGTGGTGACCACAAGAGCACGAAAGTCTCAGGCCTGGAGGATTAGGGTTTCTGGTGCCCTAACCGAAACCCTCGCGGTTTACCTTAGTGCGCTCCGACTCCATTAGCTCTTCCCTTTACCATCTTTATTCATATTCATAGTTCTTAATTCATTCTTGAGGCTTGCAATTTGACCAATGTTCTTGATTGTGTATAATGTGGATAGAGCCTCATACATTACCAACTACATATCAACTCAAGTAAGCAACACATAATCCATGCACAACCATAACACATACTCCTACAATTGATGAACATTAGATAAGCACATAGAACGAAATGCATAACTGTTATGAAACCAACTCACAAAAAGATAGAAAAGATAGATCAACACCTTAGAAATAAGCCTGTTCAAGGGGGTAACCTCCTTTAAATTACACAAATGAAAAATTCTTAGATGATTCAAATGACAAAACCTCCTTTCTATAAATAGGATTCTAAGGGGTCACAATATAACCAAAGTCAACCTAACAATAATAATATAAATGCACAATAATAACAATATGGGGACAATAGGGGCAAAACAATAATAATAAGGAATACACTGACAAAAGTAATAGGGGAATCACTAGTATGATAGGGACCTAACATGCCCCTCTCCTTCAAAAAAGTGTTTTCCTCAAAACTTGAGTACTTTTGTATAATTCTCATCCTCCCATGTGGAATATTCAATGTGTAAGTTCTTCCACTTGATGAGATAATTTGAAATTCATTGCTGTCGAGTTCTTGTTTCTTTGACTGCTTTAGGTTCCAATATGATTTTTCCTCCCTCATCAAGTTCTGGAAATATTGTTTGAACTGGAAGTTTGTCACCTACAACCTTCTTTAAGCATGAAACATGGAAAACTGGGTGCACTCGGGAAGTTGCAGGAAGATCCAATTTGTATGCCATAGTACCTATCTTTTGCAACACCTTGTATGGACCATAATACTTTAGTGATAATTTATTATCCTTCTTAGCTTGCTTGAGGGACATTTGTTTATATGGTTGTAGCTGTAGGAATACCCAATCACCTATATCAAAACTTCTTTCACTGCGATGTTGATCTGCTTACTATTTCATTCTATTATGTGCCAATGTGAGGTTATCCTTTAAGAGTTGGAAAACTTGTTGTTGATGCTCGATGTGATCTTCCACTGCTTGAAATTTAGATTTTTCTCTTAAATATGATGTGATGGATGGTGGATGATATCCATAAAGTGCCATAAATGGGGTCATTTTTGTTGTAGTATGGAAGGAAGTGTTATACCACCATTCAACCAGAGGCAACCATTTGACCCATTGTGTCTGTT